>SNQN01000137.1:38905-60173 GCA_008642245.1 Bassia scoparia
ATCATAGATGAACTTGGGCTATCTCTTCCCATAGATGCGATGAAATCCGGAACAACCCTGTTATGTCCGGAAAGATCCACTAGGGGGCTTGGTCACATGGCTCGCATACAAACTTGGCTATGGGGAGCAGCTTAAACTTGAAGCACCGGTCTCTACCGAGCCCACTTGGACTTCAAAGCGCTTATGCGTGCGAAATGTTGAAGAAGTCCTTGACCAACATCCCCGAGCGTCCGTTTGTCCTCTCTCGTGCAAACTTACCTGGTGCTATCCCCCATCCATTCATTTCCGATCCACCAGAGTGGGGTGAGAAACACGTGGCGAGTTCCGCATGAAAATTAGGACGCCGATATCACGGGTTCGGAGAGGCGAGAGAGAGAGCCGATTAGGGCAATGTGGGCCCGGAATCAAAGGATCACAACAACAACATACAAACACCACAACACCACACAACAATCAACACAACAACAACATTAACAACAACATCAACAACAACAACACAGTTAGAGAACCTCAATTCCAACTCGGGAATCGAGCGCACGGAAGGAAGCTCACCCACACTACCGACTTCACCCCCAACATGGGGGGAATAACGTATACCTCCATCCCGATGTACTTGAAATGCTTAAAAACTTGCAACTCTCGGTTAATGGGATCGCCTCGCAGCAATATGTCCCCCACCTGCTCCTCTGAACTCTAACTTTATGAACATTACTATTATCAGCAGCAGTGGATCAAGGGAACGTGTTGCCCTACGTCAACTACCCGCAGGAGCCACCACAATCGGGTCCAGTTCCAAATTGGAACCCGATTGTGTATGACTCCGGGGCAGGCTGACGATAGGACCGTATACGTACCCTATTGGGAGGGTCCTCACACTCAATACGGCAGGGAACCTTCCAACCCTACGACTATCGTCGTATGGGTGACCGATCCCCGAGGCGACCCCGACTTCCCATTGGCCGAGTATCAAGAAAGGCAAATGAAATGAGGAGTTGAGGAGATTCGAAGAAGGAAAGGAGTTCGGTTTCGGTTCCACTTCGTGGTTTCCTCACGCCTACTCGGCGGGCGTTGGAACCACATGGCCGCCACCGAACATGTTATGTGTTCCCTCGATTACAATTGGGACGCCCCACGGAAGTTATTCCAATGTCCCATCGATGGAGGCGCATCCGGTAGTGGAGTCCGCAATGAGTTTGAGTGGGATAATAATGATAACAATTAGATTGAGTCGGTCCCCTTCTCTTTGTCCCTTCCCCCCACCCTTGTTGTCCCTTGCACACCGGGACGTGCTTGGTTTATTGTGGGGGGGGGGGGGTGTGTCCCTTATTGTTCATCCTTGTTGGGGGCAAAGAGTAGAAGCATTGCGGACGACCATTTAGGTTTGGTGTTTGAGGTCGTGAGCCGGTTGAGGGGGTGATTGTTGAGTTGTTTTGTTGTGTTTTGCTTTGATGCGATAACTAGTTTGAGTCTTGTATATATCTTGCTTTAGTACTTCTTTGATAGTCTTGGTAGTTTTTCTTCTAGTGTAACTTTTGCCTGCCCAACTTGGGAATCTCCCGAGTTGGATAACTTTGGCAGGTTCCTCGATGTAGCTAGCCAAAGCTATGTCGGCCTAATAGAAACCCGCCCCACATGCTAATTGGTTTTGAGTTTGTTGTGACTTTCCACAGGTACTTTGGCAAGGAGCATACGGTTGTTGATGTTTGCAACCACCGTGGTTGTGTGGGTGAGTCATTCCTACTCCCTTCTCATAGCCTTTAGCTTACCTCTCTTTAATTCTCTATTTTCATCTGTGATCAGTTGTCCCCGTGCCTTGAGCACGGATGATTATTTTTGAGATTATGATTATGATTGTGCGCCTTCCAAGGCAATTGATGTTATTTCATGTGTAATGTGATGTTTCGAGTTGAGAGTTAGGGGCGCGGAGTTTGGGTTGACGCCTTCTTGAAAAGGGATTTTGAGCTTGAGATGTAGCACTCTTGGCTAGGAATTGCTTGCTCAATTGGGTCCATTTGTAGCGAGCCTTTTAGGCCAAGCCGGGTAGCCCAATTGAGGATGCAACCCTTCCATGAGGTATTTGTTTTGAAATTGACCCTTGTGAGGAGAGAGCGTCCCTAGAGCCCTTAAGCACAAAATGCAAACACTTTTAGAGGAAAGCACATTGATACATGTTACTCGTTCTAGCTCACGACTTTCCGAGACCTGACCGAGCTATCTTAGGAGGACGAGGCATTCATTTGGGGATTTGGGGACACAAAAAGATTTTTTTTTTTCATCAACCTTTTTTTTATTTTATTTATTTGTCTTCCTTTTAAATAAATCGGGATTTGGGTTTTCATCAACCTTTGCAACCATTTGAGCTTCCACTTTCTTGTTAACCAACATTGCAAACCACGCCAAATTTGATTGATTACCCTTAGAATCAAGTGAATTAGAGCTAAGTTGTCTTGTTTTGAGCCTAATGCTTACAAGTGATTTCTTGTATATATTGTCGGGGTTAAAAGTCGAATCCCTTTTGTTATTTATTGTTATATTTTCAAAAAAAAAAATTTTTAAAAAAGTCAAAAGAAATCCAATCTCCATAAGTGTTGTCATGATGATGGATCGAGAGATTATCTTGGCCCCTAAGTAGTATGTATGGTTTAGTTGGGGAGGAATCATTCCCCAAAGTGGTTTTTGTAAGCTCTTGTTTCGCGTGATTCACTTGTTTAGGATTGAGCACCAAAGCCAAATTTTCATCCTTACACTACCTTAGCCTAACGTTAACACTAAAGTCTCTTGACCATAAGAAGTTGAGTCATATAGGTGAGGGTCTGAGCCCTCTTGGGTGTGCATTGTGCTAGTGTGAGCCACGTTGAAAACTCCTCTCTTTCTTTTAGCCTTGACCTAGGCTATGCGACGCCTCATGGTTTGAATGTTGAAATTGGGGAGGTTGTTTGGTTGGAGCAAGTAGTGAATAGTCATAGAGTGATTGGGTCCTCACAACAACCACAGTCTCGTGAAGCCTCCAAAGGGTGGAAACTAGCTTGATTCTCTTGATAGAGAATGATCGCCCATTACCGCCCTAGAACTCTCATTGCACTACTCGATGTTTGCACCACCAGTTTTGTTGAATCGAATCACCTTGGCAAGGTCACTTGAGTTGTGGGTTAACCTCATAGGAAACCCTCACGAGAGCACACTCGTCCTCTTTGCGACATTGAGGTTTAAATGGCTTGTCGTTTACGCTAAAAACGACCGTGATTCCTACGAAAGTGAGTTAGTGTACTAGTCTTTTCATGTTTGTTTGCTTGCTGAATAAAGTTTCTTCTCTCTTGTTTTATTTGGTGTTGCCTTGCCTCGGACGAGCAAGGTCTAGTTGGGGGGAGTTTGATAAGTGGCTTTGTGCCACTCATCGACTCATTTCCTCAATTTAGGCTTGTTTTGAGCTTTCATTCGGAATTTAGTCCCCATTTAGCTCATTTGCATTCTCACTTGTGCTTTGGAATGAATTGTGTGAAAAGATGCAATTTTAGTCGTTTTTAGAGTCTTGGCACCTACTTTGACATCTTCATGAGAGTTTTTAGTACCGAGCCTTATCGAGGAGCTTAGGAGGCATTCGGGCTTAGAAGCAAAGAGCAAGGCGCTACAGGGTTGGAAGGCTTGGAACGGAGCAAAGAAGAGAAAAGCCACCTTAGAGGCCTTGAGCGACCGCTCAAGACTTGAGCGACGCTCAGACCGAGCGACCCTCAAGTCAGGAGAGTCACCAAGTCATGCTCGAAGCAGATTTTAGCGTCGCTCAGCCATTTGAGCGACGCCTAAGCAGTCGACTGCGCGATCGACTCATCTACTGCCGCTCAAAGTTCTCGAGCGACTCCAACGACGACGCGACCGCTCTTGAAGCCTTGAGCGACCGCCATGACTGAGCGAGCCCCTGCCGGTTCTGCAGAGTCCCTTGACGACCCTCATGCCTGAGCGACCATTTTCCGGTTTTGAAATTCGGTTTCCTTTGTAATTTTGCCCGTTGGCTCTTGGTATATATAGCTTTAGGTCATTTATTGCAGGGGAATCATTATCTACTGTTCACATACCTTTTAGAGAGAAAAAACACTAGTTTTAGGTTGAGTTCTTAGTTGAGTTTGGCAATTTGTTAATCATTACTTCTCATTTTCTCATTTAATTCAAGCCTTTGGTATCATTTCTTCAACCTTTCTCTTTGTACTTGTTCTCTTGCATTAATTGTTATACTTAGTTGTTTAGTAGTTGATAAATATAACTTGTTTATTGTTGGAATTAGTTTGAAAATCATGTTTAATTCTTGTTTAGCTTCTTTTCATGTTTTATAGCTTTGAAATCCATGATGTGTGAGTAGTTCCCTTTCTAGAGTATGTGTGATGGATATTCCTAGCTAGATTGGGGTTTGTGTCTTGCCTAAGCTTGGTATGATGGGGAATGGTGGTTTTAGAGAGTTATGAGCACATGGTTAGCCCTTGATCAAGGTTAACCTTGTGTTAGAGGCTTCATTGCTTTGTCTATGAGTGATTGTTGATTTCTTGCATACCTCAAAAAGCCATAAACACATTGATGCTGAGAAAGGATTAGAGTGGTTAGGATTTGTACCATTGCTCTGTTGTTTATGTGGTGTTAGGGGAGTGTTTTGTGAGGCCTTAAGGATACTAAACACTACTTGATCATCCCCAATCTCTCAATTGGGGCCCTAACGGGACGGTGAGAGAAAAGGAGAGAGTTTCCCCACTTCCCTAGTATTGTGCTTGCAAGGCACCCTGATTGAATAGAATATCCGGATCACATGCTCTAGATTTATTAATTGTTGATTTCAATTTCGTAGTAGTTGTGTAGTTACATTGCAACTCCAAAAACCGATAGACCTTAGCTAAACCAATGAACGAACCCGTTGTTCCTTTGTTCGATACCCCCAATATACTACATTGGGTTTTGATGCAAAGAGTATTCAAAACTCTCGAGTCATGATTGGAGGCACCCATGTTCTTATTGGTTGAAGGGAAGAACAGACCTTATTGAGTATTTCGGGACCTGATCTTTTTATGGGACTCATATCCAGTCCCGAGAATATTAGATGTGGAGGAACGAATTATATCAGTCTTCTTGTTACAACTGCAACCCGGATGTAGATGGGATGCTATTGTGTGGTGATAGTTTTAGCTGTGCCTAAGCACAAATTAAGTTGCTTGGCTTTGTTGTTCATCCAGTGTTGAGACCCGACTGATAGGGTGCTTAAAATTTCTCCCCGTGGCACGAGTTCCACTTAAATTCTAATACTGTGGTCTGTTTTTAGAAAAGATTCACACGTCCCTAATCTCTTCGCATTTCTTGTGTTTGGCCTTACTTTCATTAACAGAGATATGGCCTCCATTACACTTACACCCATCTTGCTGAGTTGATATAGAACGTTAACATTTGAAGTTTCGGACTCTGGACAAGAGCTCTCAAACCTTACTCCAAACTGCACTTAGCCTAAAAAGTCCACTGACCATTAGCTTTCCACCGGGTTGGCAAACAATTTCTTTCTTCCCTTCTACATAACTCCGTCAATAGTTTTAGCTCTTAAAATTCTTTACTATATAACTATGTTATGGACACTTGCAAGAATGTGGCTTTTGGTTCTCGGAAAGTCCTTTAGTTAGAGTTATTTGCCAGTTTTTTATACGTTGAAAACAGTTCTGTCTGACCACCGGTTGACTTTTGAGTAGTAATTCTAAGATGTTTAAGGATATAACACTTTATAATGGTTTCATCAGAAAGTGCGTGTCACTATAGTTTTGATTCTACAATGTCCTTCCCGTAGAATATTTACATAACACTTACTTTGATTATTAGGTACTTCTCTCACTTTCAGGTTTTATTCGCCATTTGTGAGACGCCAATGTTTAATACCTCAAGATGATACGCTAACACATGGTTAATAAAATCATTGCAAGTAAAGTATAATAATAATACATGTTCTTAAAACTCCAAGACATGAACCCACAAAAAGACAAAAACCTCCCTAGAGAACAAATTCCAAAATAATAACACAAGTTGACGCGATAGTATTGAACGAACGAAAAAATCTCTCTATAAGCAGTTCTTAAATAAACAGAAACACGAAAAAGAGTACAACGACAAAATCATATAAAAAATAACCGAAGAGAAATTATTCCGAAACCAAATACTACAAAACATATACAATGTTTCATAAAAAAAAAGAAAAAAAAATTCAACCCACAGAATATTAAACAAGATAACCTCAAACCAGATGAGACTTTAAATTATAAAAAAGACAGACAATTAAAACCCCAAGATGACCTAATGAGACAAAGCTTCCTCTAAAGACCATAATAATAACAACTTTCTACAGAGCGGGACGACTGAAGAGAGGAGGTTGCGTTACGACTTCAACAAAGGACGTACTATTGCCCAAAATGAAAATACACGCAGCCAATTTATGGTATAGACTGAGGAGTCCGTTGCTTTAGGACACAAATAAGGCATGAGTGAATCAAGAGAGATTACCTCAGGCGCTACCTTGGCCTGATGAAAGATTCTCCACGTCGGTGACGATGAAGCGTGAGGAGAGAGCGTCGAGAAGCGAGTGAGGAGAGAGAGAGAGTAATTTAGTTAGCGGCAAAGCAAAGAAAAAGAGAGGAGAAGGCAATGAGAGATAAGGTGATGGTGAGACTTTGCAGTGAGGAGGGTGAGCCATTACTGAGCGATTAGAGGAGTGTGAGGGGTCTAAGACACAAGTAAGAAAGAAATTGAGGATTAGAGAGTATTACGCCTGTTCATTAATAGCGATCTATGTTACCCAATAAAACATACCACGCTGACCATATGGTCGACTTTGAGCTAAAATGAAAAAAAACTCATGTTACCCCGATCGTCTGTGTGGCTGACTCATCGTAATGCCACACTGAGAGACGGAACGTCAGTTAACAGGATTTTCGGTTCCCAGTCAAAAAAAAAAAATTGTACTTCATGTTTCAACAACCGAATCGTCTAACGCGAGTGACACGCGGATAAAACAAATCCTAAAAAAGATGCAACGAGAACGAACGTACTAATTTAGGTTCACCAAACATCCGTCCAATTCTATAAGCAGAAACAGGTACTCGAGCAAATCTCATTAAACCAAACGGTCAGGTAAAATTGCCACCCCTTCTCCTATAAAAACACACGGTATATATATGACTTTTCGACCTTTTATGTGCCACAGGTCTCATTCAAGGTAAAATTCCGTCGTATAACACGGATTCTTGTTGGACCGATGAGTTATCCAAGAAGTTAGTCTCAGGACATCGTTCGTCAACAGAGAGCCTGAATCCAAGACAAAATAGGCCACTAATCTAATACGAGAAAACCATAACGAAAAAATGCAATAAGAGGTTAGTGCCATGGATATTCGATATAATTCTGAACTCATTGCCGATCACCAGACATGAAACCGTATCAGAACGAACTCTTTTTCGAGATCTGTTTACACGTCTTATTGATATTTAACTAGGAGCATCATACTAATTTAGTATTACTAAACCATACAATATACAGTTTAAAAATCCGAGAGAGAAAAAAAGAAACCCAACTGATAGGGTAATGATCAGGTTACATTAAATATTAGTTTATCATATTTATCATTCGCCCCATGGTTTTCTTTATATACTATACATATATATTTCAATAACGTAACTCGTGGTTTCGTCTTAATTATTGCGGAAGCAAAGCATTCCTATGTATCTGGAAATTCCACAATCAGCTCTATACCCCTGAAAATCATGTCACGAACAAACTTGCAAAAAAGACCCCGAGTTCTTCTTTAGGGTTAAGTTAGATAAATACACAATGTTTGGAAAGAGTGACACATAGCATATCATTGACAGAGTGAGCCTTCATTCCGTATTTACTGAGACTCCGTGAAATTGATGGCTTACTTCTAAAGAAAATAAAGGAAAGTACTTAATCACTATATCTTTGCTCATATCAATAAACTTATGCTAAAACATAAGACAGCAGAATATCTCTCAGATCGGTGATCACAACTACATTGCAAAATAATAATCGTGCGACACCGTCCATACTTAGTGGCACACTTATAAAACTAAAACATAGCCAACAACACCGGAGAATCAATGTTGATGTTTGGTTGTGCTTTATTGGATATGAAAAAAGGCTTACAACATTTCAACTGTCTTTTTGAAACATTTCAAAAAAGCAATGAAAAGTGTCAAATCACAGTTTTTACCGATCAAGATATGGCAGATAGCACCTCAATGATCCAGAGTAATCATCCTGTGAAGAAAAGTGAACTTTAGATTAGAATATCAGCGAACTTTTATTAAATAATTTGAAAACTCTAACTTTCATGTTATTACATGGCTTTCCACTAACTCTCCAAGACACAGGTTGTGCATAAATGGCATGTCACCAAAATGCCCTTTATAGTTATATTGATCATTGGACAGTTGAAGATGATCGCACTTTCAAAGAAGACATTTTAGTAGTTGCTTGAAAAAAATTGAGGGTACTATAGATAGGCATTGAATAAATCTTAGAAATGAGAAAGATTCGGAAAAGAATTACTATCTCACAGGTAACCGTTAAAATCCTTGATTTTTTAAAAGTATTTTCAAAAAAATCTAACTTAGTATAAATATTGGTCACTTCCTGACATGTCATTGTTTATGATTTTATACCAATTAATGAAAACTTAACAAGGTCAAAAAGTGTAACTTGACTAAAACATATGTAACCCCATCAGGATGCTTCGTAATTTGCTTATTCATGCAACTATCTATTCAATTACAATACTCATTCCTATGAGATTCTAATAACCTTTAATGGTATGATTTATAAACCCGACATATAGAAAGCTACTCCGTTAGTATTAAGAAGCCATTTCACCCTATTGAGCTTTGGAAGCTACAATTTAAAAATGTTATCAAACATATTAATATCAAAATCGCTATATCCTTAAAACGCGAAACTCCCAAACCGTATCTGAGTAAGCTACGATATATTTTCGAGAAAATATATGTAATTCTGATTTTGCTAATAACGTGCATTCTTTGGGATTGACACCATTACATAGTTTGGCTTATTACCAGACAAAGGTGGGTTTCGTTAGTGACACGTAACACGGAAAAATGGTTTGAAATAACCATGTCCATCCTATATCAAGCAACGATTTCTATTTCGACGGCATTCTATCTTCACAAGGAGTGAAAAGCACTAACCACGCAATTAGGATTTCAAGCCAAAAACAACAGTCTAACTGAATTTAACAGTATATTTGAAAAGATTATAAAAAGGTGGAGGAGCAAGAGAGGTCTTTTAATTCAAATGTACCATAACAAAGCCTCATCTACATTTCCAATAATGTTCAAGCATGCTGAAACATGCATGCAGCCATATTCTCACCACTTTCCTTATAATCGTCCTTTTTATAACACGATTTCGAGAAGGAAGTTCAGTTATGCTATTTGCAACGACGTGTACGCAGAGTACAGTCCAACCGTAAGAGCCAAATCTACTATTGAGTCGAGTTCTATGTGAGCTCTGTCAAAACTTAACGCCATTACTACCTAAACTTTCGTTAACATCTCAAGCCACCCAACTAGACATTAGAATGCGGCCAAACACCCCTACCCCAGTGTCTCATTTACATGCAAAAAAACTTCGAGGATATCCACCATGATGTTGCCTTTCGCGACACCCAATCACTCCACATCTGATGGTTATTCTTGATACACCGACAGTCTAGTGCCTTCAACTTCAAAAAATATCAAGGGTTGCACCAAGCCCTTGAATACAATAAGAATTGAGTCGGGGACGCCAACAGTATGCAGTAAGGAAACAGTAACAATGTTTGAATAAGCCACAGTTAGTTACAAAAAACCTTTTAACTCTGAAAGTCGTTACTAACTTCATTATTGACTTTAAACAAGATTAACACAACTTCATTTATTTCCATCTATGTGCACTAGAATGCAACTTGAAATAATATACAGTAACTTGAAGAAAAACTAAAGAGCATCATAATTACTTTGAAACACAACAATTATTTAGAAATAATGTAGGGCATGGAAACAACAAAGTTTGTCTAACTATCGAACCCAATAGTCAAAGCAACAGATGACTATCTACTCCTATTTTCATTATCCACTAACTCACAGACAACAAGTGCGTTTATGCTTCCGATTGATTTCTCGAAAAACCAACTCATTCGGCAAATGAATATATAACTACACACCACAAGATGTATACCACATTAATAGCGCTGCTGCGCTGGACTGGTTGGACGCCTGCCAACTCACCTCGTGAAGCTTTCTGTATAGTGATACACTAGCCCTTATATCCGCCTCACTTCTATCAAATTGAAATGATTAATATAGAGAAAGTTTCACTTATATCTGCAATTGCCAACTATCGCCAAGAAGAGTCGCTACTTAAGATACTACCCAGAAAGTCACATTAGAAGCAAACAAACCACAACAATAAACACACAAGCCATTAAACTATTTAATGACAGTGTGCCTACACAGATTATTCGCCTACTTATTCGGATAAAAAGATATTGAAGTACATCCAAATTAATATTAATAACTCCTATCATCGAAATAAACCAAGCTAGTTTCCAATATAAATCAAAAGTTAACATCTAACCATATGCAACTTTGCATGAATCACGATGGTTCAACTATAACTTATTATACCTTAACCTACATGAAAAAGAGTCAGACAAACAAACGTAAACTCATCATTCTCTAAAAAACAATAAGTTAATCCCTTCACTGCATCTCAATCTACCAACACCCAAACTGATAAACTCCACTAAGCAACTTATTGTGATGTGTTATATGCATCTCACCCAAATACACTAGGAGATTAGGAAGAGTCGTTTTTATAGAACAACACCATCTAACCTTCGACTTACATCTCCAGTTTGTGAGAACACTTAATTGGTAACGACTAAGGATCTTTCCTTCTATTATCATTTGTTGTGGTGCGCACAATTACATCAACCCATATAGGTACCATAACGTATGCCAACATGTAACACTCCACATTTTTTCGGAACGTTTGATAACAGTATGACATGTTGAAACCTTCCTCTTCTTACGTATTCCTTGAAAATATTTATATACCTAGACAATTCTCTCCTTCATTGCCTACTACTTTCTTCCGTACTTCAGTTGTAAGTATAAACATCTGTTGTTACCTTTTTAAAAATTCACGATCACATATACATCAAATTTGAACAAATACTCCTCTATCTTTAGTGTGTGTTTACTCTAAAATCTTATATCTTTGCTCTACTTACTTCTTATCACTTTGGGCACTAATAAGCATACATCCACACCCTACCACAAGTTATGCTATGGATTGATCATACACTATCAATAATTATGCCACCTCGTTTAATCAATCATATCGCCAAGACAATATTAAATAATTCGAATACTATCGATCTTATAGAAATGCATAAACAATTAAACTGCCACATATACATCCAATATCAGGAAAGCTTAGTCACATCAATTAATTAAAATTCAGAACAGTTATAAAGGACAGCTAATCAACTATGTCTCAGAAGGTCTAAATATATACAATTAGTCATATATAAACAGATACCTTAGACGCTATATATCACGCCTCTCTTACGAAGACATTTTTCAAATAATTCTAAACATATGTAATCACTGCCATTATTATTAATAACGTGAGACGTGATAAATTAGATAATCCCATAAGATAAGAACCAAGAAATACTAAACAAACTAATCTTAAACATCGTACTTCTACAACATGTTTTATACAATATTCATTTGGTGGACTTAAACTTCTCATAAGTTCATTAAACATTAACATCCAAACTATACTTTATATCGGTGAAAGAAATGATACTAAATTAATAAAAAATTACAATGTACTAACCTTCTCTGAATAGCCCACCATACTGTAATTCACAAATATATACCATATACGTATATACGTATTACTTCAAACCCATTAAAAACATTTAAACACAATTTGCGCTCATTATCAATAAATCAAATACATAAAGTCCATCTGCGCTTAACTAATTCATTTGATAAGCTTAAAAACCTCCTTAACTCATCTGAGACAACCCTTGTTCGTGACCGAAATTACATTACACAATAGAGACAAAGTCCCATTGATTAACTACGAAAGGTGGTGATCGCGATTCACCAAATGCGCCAATTCAAGGAGCACAACATTAGCAACGTTAGACTATGGAAATAATAAACAAATAAAGTTCATTAAGAGAAACGCACCTTGTTCCAGTAAAAAATTAACATACCTGCAACAATATTAAAGTAGAAACTATTCCACCAATTCTCAATTAAAAGGGTAGACAATCTAGAAAATTAAACCAATTACCTGTTCAACACCAGCTGAAATCAAAAATCAGCTTATGTACTTGTATCCATTCTTCAAGAAGTTTGATGCTCATGTAAAACTCTTCAATATTATCATCACTTGCATTGCACACTTATTTAGTTTATATTATAAACACATTAAAAAACATAAGCTTAATATAAAAAAATATAAACTTGTAACTTGAATAAAAAGAACTTACACTTCTGTTCAACCCCAAAGAAAAACCTCCAAGGTTGTTTTCAACTTTTGTTTCGATCTCATTCAACAATAAAGCCCAATGTTCAATAATTAGATTGTGTAAACCAAATTGATCAATGGGCTAATGAATACATCTCATCACCGGGAATGAATGAAATTTATTGTCAAACCAAACAACAATTCGTTGCTGAAAAAACAGTAACAAAAAAGGAATATAAAAACTTAAGAAGTGAAAAGGGTAACTTGCAACAAAAAAAATTAGTAACTTCAACAACTTGTATAACAATTTACTTTTTCCAAGAAGACTCCTCATTCATTACTAGGCAAAGAGTCGGCAAATTTCTAATTGAAGTTGTGGCAATGCTTTCAAACGTTCTTGTGGGTATATCATAAAAGGGAGAAAACCAGACACCACTTCTGTTCAAGCTCTGAGATTCAAGAAACTTTGACTCCATTTCGATCAAAACATGTCCCTCACAACTCTGGTAGATTACACGAATTCGAGTTATAGAATACACCAGTATAGCAATACATATAATCTAACTTCCTCACTTTCTAATTGCGATACTATATCCATTTCATCTTTGCACTATGCTAGCCTATTTTTCTTTCCAGCTACTCACGATACACCGTGCTTATCAGCCTCCAATTTAAATATCACCTAATGAGGAAACATTCTACGGCATAGAGACTCATCATCTTACAACAATTTTGAATTATAATCCTCTTCAAGCACTCAAGGAAATGTTTACTCTTCTAATCAAAACTTTAATACACGTGCGAATATAACTCTACCCGAAGATCTTGCGTCAAAATAGATTTTGTTTACGTATCTTAGTCATGTTATTGTTATTATATAAGAAATCAATTATAGGTGGAGTAACCTTAATGAAAAAAAACATTTTTAGCACACTAAGTCACAATGATGAAAAAGCAACGAATATAATCAAATTTTAGAGCATTCTTATCTTACCACACTGCCTCCCTCCTCCTTATATCCTTGAGATAGAGCAATCATATAAAAGGAACAGATGATAAAACACGATTCAACTATTTCTCGCTTCATTTTAGTGAAATCAAATGAGCTTCCTACAAAAGAACGAGTAGATAAATCAAACATAAACGTAAATCACTTACAAGTTAACCTTCAAGCAACAGTGAATAAGAAAGGTTAGCACCAAGTCTTTACAATCATAAGATAAACTCCAAAGCTAGCAGCAAAAAATACAGAATAACTATATACTCAAAAGACTTCAATTAAAATTGAGTGAAATCTCAGAAAAAGCCAGAACTGCATCTATAAACTGTCATCAAATTAGAAAACATATTTGTAGAAAAGACTCTGCAACGAACAGGTTGTGATTTTTTTTTGGTATAATATAATAACGATTTACGAAATTCAACACCTAGTCATATATCATATAACGACAATTATGATAGAAAAGTTATACAAACTCAAATAAAAAAGTAACAATATGAAAAAACTTTAGCAACCAAACGAGCAACATGGAGAGGAATGTAAACATCAAATCATTAGTATTTAGAAACAATAATATAGCGCGATGAGATGAATCTGTAAATTAATTGACCTAGTTTGGATCAACACAACCTAAATGACCATGTTACTAACTTGATACGTCAGAAAAGGTACACTTAAACTAAATTTCCAGTATCTCAAATTGTGCGAAATTAGTAGCAGACTTAACTGACAACTCTAACTTCCTACTTACATTGCCGGTAGCAAATAACCAAGCCAATCTATAAGATAACAGATCCTTATGACTCAACTTTAATCCGACCTGCATTATAACTCACTTATTAGACAAAACATAGATACCATACTGAACAAATGGATTTTGAACCTGCGAATCTATGCTACACATGTTCATCATCCATATTCTATACACTGGCAACTGACATACACAGATACAGTCCAATGTTCCATGTAAAATCCCATCATACTTACCACATATACTTCCTTCTCTTACACATCTAACTGTGTAGAACTAGAGCAACTTCATCTTTATACGAATCCAGTATGAGACCCGCCACTGCACTCTACAAACTGGCTTTGCTTGTAGAAATTCCAATAACTTAAACTTCTGCTACTCCCTGCACTTTCCTATTTTAAGCATGTCTTTTTCACTAATTATCGTGTCCTGACCTAAGAAACGTGTTGGACTTGATGAATCTTACTTGTTATTGTGAAAGAGCCTATACAGTAAACTCTCTGATCTCATACTGGTATCAATAATGTGCGTCTTGACAAAAGTGACAAAAATACCATCTCCTTAAATTGACGTATCAAAACTCGTCCATCAAGCCCAACACACCGATAAACCACATTTCCTATTGTATATTTAGGCCATCAATAAACTCCTAGTTCCAGAGACTACAAAAATTTTAAAAAATTAGAATAACTAAGTATGCCAATAATGAAACAATTCCACTGCAACAATTTTGATCGAATAATTCAAACTTTGCTACAAACTTTAACTCCACATGTGAATCCTTCCATTAAGGAAAAGAAATGATCAAAAATATGAAAAATAAAAATTAGTTACTACATTACTGCTTTAGCCTCTTCAACGCTAATCAGAGGTAGGCTGCACACTATACTAATAAAATCCTATTAACTAGCTATAACTTCACTGTGAGCTAACTTCAGCAAAATAAAGCAAATAAATTAGGGCAAAAGAGCTTTGACAACCTGACATGTTATATATATGCATTGTGAACAGAAGAATAAGAGCATCATCCAATGTTACAATAAGCGACCTGCTTGCAAATTAAATAAAAATTTAAGGTGTAGTTACCATGGAGGAAAAATAGAGACTATATAGCAACCTGCTCCAAACAAGCATACTGTTGTTTTTCTAAAACAAAAACTATCAATCCCGCTTTAAATCATGACACATGGAAAATTTATTTATGATTTATTTAATTGTCTATAAGCTACAATGATGTAGCTAACCATGTAATACATTGTAATTAAATCATATTACTTAAAAATTAATGCAAAGGGTAACTACAACCATTTATAGCCCATGAATCCCTAAGCACTAACAATTGCTAATTAATATACGCCATTGAACTGACAACTTCCAATAATTAATCAAGTCTCACAACAATATTAGTTATGTAAATCCATTACCAATTAAACTTATTTTCTTTGTCCAATCTCTATTTATGCAGAGAATACTAATAAGAAAATAAATCCACTTATCTATCAATTTGACAAAACGAGGAAGTAACGAACACTGCCAAGCACGGAAAACTACACTTCCTATTGTTTATTTCGCCCCTCTAGGATCACCGTTCACCACGAAACAAACTAATGAATACAATGAGAAAACAACTCACTGTTGATCTTCAAAGTAAATCAAAAAGAAAACTTTGTTAAATTTGTAGACACCACTGAAAAAGTTTGCAAGATTTCAATGAAAAGCAATAACAACAACAGGAAACCAAAAGTATTCTTCGCCTAGCAAAGAACAATGCAGCCTTTTATAGGCACTTTGAACAATCCAACACCATATAGATGAACCCCCAAATCAATGCAGTAACTAGCCATTATCAATTTGAGTAATTTATAAGACAAATCCCAAAACTCATACAATTGATATACAAACACATATTGTAAATTAAACCACACATCAACGCATAATAGGCACCCAACGACAAAAAACCATCAATAGAAAGAAAATCAAAACTGATCCGCATTAAAACACTATCAGAAAACAATGCGTGGCCGCCATTTGGAGCAGAAGCAAATGAACAATGGTGTGCCATTCTAATGGCTCCCAATTTTCCTGCCTCTTTCCACCAAATTCTATCCAATTTGCACTTTATCCAAATAGCCCTTTCCTATATTTCCATACACTACTTCCCATATTCATTTGCTACAAGTCCAATTTATTGCATTAAATTTCCAACAGTCCTCCTCCATTTATACATAAATGTAAAACCTCTTTTACTGCAAAATTAACAAAATAACATCATGCTTAAATAAAAAATCTTAAATATGAATCCTACTTATATATGCACACGACCAAGAATTCCCAATCGTGTGAACTAGCCTGAATCACACAATCACACGAATCACCGAAGTACAAAACACCACAAGCACTAACAAAATTCCTTTAACCCGACACCTAGTAGCCATGATCCATATCCATTCATGAGCGTTTCAATAAGCCTAAAACTTGATGAGCGGCCAAACCTCAACCATATAGTAAAATCTTAACGCACCACTCCTGCAATTGATCTTATCAAAGAGTATTAAGAATTTACAAAATTCAACCTCCCTATCATTTAGAATTTTGCACTAACCTCGGATTAAATACAATACACACAACATCAAATGAAATTCTATCCTCATTGAATCCGAATCTAACGGTATAGACGTCGAAAATTGAGTCTTTCATTGAAGTTGTTTCAAAGCTTAAACCCATCCCCTTTGTTCATTTATCAACAAACTCCCTTGCATCGTTAAAACTACCGCCAAATTAAGTTGAACCGAACAAAATCAATGTTAACAACCATCCTTATCATTTACAACATTAGCTATGTCTAACTCGAAGCTTGACTTGCCATTAGGACTTCCATATGGCTTTCAATGTTATCACTATCACAATTATAGCAAGAGTACAATAGTTATCCACAAAATCAACCTCACTCAACACATTCCTACCATTCCGCTTCTTGCAACAAGAAGCTAGACTATTGAATCCGATCCATAGTTGAACGTTAACATGTTTGCTTCTTGAGGCCCATAAATAGCACCTCCTCCAAGAAAAACACCCATCCACTTGTGGACGAAAAATCTTTCCCTATTGGAATCACAGCATTCCGTTATCCTTCAAAACAGAAACACCGTATATGTTCAAACCATTACTCCTTGTTTTTCAATACCGAAGCACTCTCCTTAGAGCTCCAATGCACCATACAGTATACTAGAACCGACTAGCTTACCAATAGCAAAAGCCTATATCTGTCTTAGCTAGTCATGCATACATCAACTTCCAACCAAGCTTGCATACTCCAATTGTGCAATTGGAAGTACCACTACTCAGACCAACTTAACGCTAGGAATCCATAGAGTAGCAAAATACTTGACGTTGACCATTGAAACTCTGAATCACTTTCTCAAATAATAATTGTTGACAAAAAAAAGTCCTTCTCCTCTCAGAATTCTATACCAAAGAATCACACGCTTGTCTCAAATCTTTCTGGAAAAAGCTCTTGAAGAAAACTTTGTCTTTAATTACTTCATCCAAAACAGTTCAAAGATAAGCATATCGTCAACATATAAGCAAAATATGACACTTTACCTATCATCAATTTGCTATATACACACTTATCTGACTATTAATTTTAAACCATATCCAAGATAAATCATCAATTTGATGCCATTGCTATGCTTGCTAGCATACAAAATCTAAAACTAACTTGCAAAACCTTTGTTTCTTGTCCTGACTTTGAAAACCCTCCGTATTCAGTACACTTCCTCCTCTCAATCACCATAAGGAAGGATTTTCATCCATTGTGAATTTCAAGACCATTGAACGCGCTTAACCCAATAAAAGTCAATGTACTATCTTGCTACCGAGGCATAATGTCAAAGTAGTCCGATACCATATTTGCCTAAAAACCTTGAACCACAACCTGGCTTGTTTACTATGTTCCATCGACTCTCTTTGAAATAAATCCATTTACAACCCCCAAGATGCACCGGAGTAAATCCGATAACCCAAATATGTTCCCCCATCATGAATCATTTCATCATTTACGCTCTTTCCAAAAAGCGGCATTCATGAACTTCATTCCTCATCAAATTAGGATTCCTCCCCATATTAACAATATGAAGTTTGAGTCTCAAGTGACTCCCTTGACCTTCAAACTAAATATGAAAATCCGTCCAAAAGATTCTCCTTTCTAATCTTTTAACTTTTCCTCACTTTCGGAATTGTAATCATATCATTATTAATGTCATCACAATGAATACTAGTACTAGATCATGTCCTTTTCTAGAATCGATGAAAATCTTGTTTTCATCAAAATGGCATCCTTGATTCTATCACGGATGAATAGTAACAAAATCATATGTTCTAAGACAAAACCTATAGGGCATTGCTATTTTCAGCATAACCTATAAAGACGCAATCAATCCCTCTTTCACCCAAACGTTTTACTTAGTTCCGTCAATTAACAATGCCCTACAAACCCAACCCAAATAATTGAGATAGTTTCCTTTTAGACCAAAGCTTATATGAGTAATCTTGTCCTTTTATTAGAACTCTTTTCAAAACAAACATGCCTAAAGTATGCTTCACCAAAAACCCGTCCACTCGAACCCGAATTAGATAGCATGAATAAACCATTTCTTTTAATCCTAATTTCCTTTCCCCACACCATTAACTTTGTGAGATAAGGTGGTTGTTCATGGATCATATACCAATGATTAAAAAACTGACAAAATTTCACCACCCCTATCCGTCCGAAGTTTCTAATTTTAAATCAAGTGTATTCCACTTCAGTCTTATAATCATAAATTATCAAAGCTTCATCTTTAATAATACAATACAAGTAACAAACCTTGATGCATCATCATAAACAGTACAACATATTTCTATGCCTAAAGAAGCTGAACTATGTACACACATAAGTCACTATCAACCAACAAGCAAAACAGTTGTCTTGTCCACTGGAAAAATGGGTCCTGTATTATTTAGCATCAATTTTACACTTCCTAAAATTAAATCAATGGTGGGATTAAACCCATTAACAATCATAAAGCGACGATTTCACATGACATAAACGATTGTGCCAAAGAGAAGAAACATCAAACAATAAATAGATCAACAACTTATATAATAGAAGCTAAACATGCAATTACAATAATACCTGACCAACATAAACACCACCCTAGAAAGTACAAACTTATCAGACTCAAAAAACCATTCTAAAACCAAACTTATTCAAGAGACCTCCGGACACAAAATTTCCTAAACTCGGTAGCAAAACAACATCACTAAGATAAGATTTGTCCCGATTGTTAACAACTACCTTGCCTATTCCTTCCCTTGACCTAAAGCACCCTTACAATTGGCCCATCCTCCAAACTCCTGAAAGGATTGAAAAAGGCTATCTTTGCACACAAGTCACCCAATCAAAGATGACACACCAACTACGTATGTAAATTTTCATGACCTTGGGGTCGGCTTGGTCTGCAACTTGTTCGGCGGCCCTCCATAACAAATACAACTCTTCCTTCGTAAGTTTGCCCAACTCATCCTTGTTAAAGAAACAATAGGCAAGCATACGATGGAAGTACCTCAAGGCTAGGTGGATGATGGCCGAAGCTTTGGAAGAGTTTGAAGAGAATTTCCCGTCTTCCTCCGATATCATCTCCCACCACTCCTCCTGATCATACCCGTAAATTTCATCCGAATTGCTCAAGGACAAAATGCGGGCTTGAGACGACCACCCAAAAATCTCATTCAACTCATCAATGGTGAGTTGGTGGGCATGGTTGAAGACGCGGAAGGAGATGGCCATAGGGGGGCCGGGGCGAAGGATGAAAGAGGCCAAGAACTCCCTCGTAAGGTTTTCATAAGTGAAGGGTGTTCTTATAAGGTGGTCTTGGGAATCGGAGTCCAGTTGTGCATCTAAGAAACCCTCAAATCTAATGTTTGTCGCTAATTCCCAAACTCCTTCATCCATTTCTAACGTATGRCAAGCATGACCGAAATAGAACAAGGTGGGCATCATCTTTCTTCTCTCAMGCTCGGCGAAYTTTGCGGCTTAGTCCCTATTTAGTCCGGAGACTGTGTAGGGATCAGCTTGGGCTTGGCTAGAAGAGGGATTAGAAGGGTGGCGAGTCTTTTGTGTTTTACAGCTTGAGCCGGTGAGTTTAGAGGTAACTTTCTTTAGCTTGGAAGCCATTTGTGGGTTTTTTTTTTTTGAGGGTGAGAAAGGGGTGGTAAGCTTGATCAAAGAGGTAGTAGGCACCCAACAATTTCACCAAAACCCAAAATTACCAARTAAATMTCAAGAACCACAAGCACAAATCCRCAATYCACAACACTTGTCAAATTAYRAYCCAAAAATCCACAACCCCAAAGRTGACCACAATAAACCACAAACCKCAATWTYGCACTASTCCTTCACAMTTGGTYACAACAACAACAACACTAGTTCCTGCTCAAAAATCACAAACACTACAAGCAACAATGATTTGATAAAATACTCAAATTCCAACAATTTGCAATTATATTAAACCCTAATTCATGAAAATTTCACAAAATTTCAACCAAAATCCAAACTCCATCACTAATTAGCACAACAATTCAAGTTTGTAAAAGAATAATAGAGAAAATCAAGAAATTAGTGAATTACCTTTGAAGAGCCCTAACTTGAAATTTCCCACAATGCAATTTGTGCCCAAAAACTTGAAGTAATGGAGTGGAGTTTGAATTTTAGGAAGAAAAAGTGAAAATTTTGAATTTTTGAGTAATTTTGATGGAGGAATTGAGTTGTATGAGTGTAAGGAGGAGGGAGTTTGAGAGGAGAGAGAAAGGGGTTTGAGAGAATGAAAGTTAGAAAATGAAAGGTGAGGGTGAGAGAAAGGAAAGAAAAGGATAGAAGAGTGGCCCGGGTAGAGCCACGTCGC
>SNQN01000137.1:60203-72785 GCA_008642245.1 Bassia scoparia
CATAACTTACGTTTTTTAGCACCTTAGAAGCGAACTAACCCTAAAATTACTATGAAAGTGTGTTACTATTATGCACAAGAGACTACCTAACCTAGAAATTGTGATCACTTTGTATTAATCATGTTAAAACGGTGCCTAAAACAGGTTGTCCATAGTTAATCTGATTTAAAGTGATTCACATAATTCCGGTCTTTGTTTAGCAAAATATATACAAAGTTATACAACAATGATAAGATGCAATAATATGAAGTGCATAAACTTCGAAGTATATGCAAACTCATCTTACCCTAAATCTGCAAAGAAAACAAAAGTTAGTTTGTAAAACGCAATGAAACGAATCCTTTGCCTTGAATCGCTACATGAAAACAAAGAAAACAATTGTTAGTCCTTGATAAAACGCAAGCGCAATGGATCTTTCGCCTTCAATTGCTATACAAGAATAAAGAATTGTTAGTATTGACAATGAATAATAATAATGAAATGAAAAACAAAAACCAATGAAAACCTTGCAAACTTTGTGAAAACCCTACGTATTTACATGAAACAAGTTAAAAGTGAGTTTCTACATTGCTTTAATTATATTAAAAACTCATAACAATGGTTAGTCAATATTAAAAGAAAGTGAGAGAGATTATTGGTGAGTAATCTCAGAATTCAACCTTTGTTATCGCTTGTTGATTCGAAAGAGAATCGATGTTTTGAACTAAAACGAATGTATAATGTGTTTTGAGTGTTTTAGAAAGAGAGAGAGTATGCGTATGAAGCATCTGAAGTCGTGTCGGGAATGAGCAAGGCAAGAGCGTATTTATAGGCACGAGGCAAAAACGGAGCAAAAAACCCTGCGTATATACGCTCAGGATGAGCGTATATACGCTCATGAGGAGCGTATATACGCTCGTCCTGAGCGTATATACGCTTCTTGCTTTCCATAAATTTTTGGCAATGAGTTGAGCGTATATACGCTGGTTGAGGAGCGTATATACGCTCCTGTTGAGCGTATATACGCTCAGCTCCTGCGTATATACGCTCAACGATTTCGTATATTCTTTCTAAAAACCTCGAAATATTTCGATTTCCTCCGATTTTATTCGTGATTTCCCTTGATTCGACGCACCTAGACACCCTTGCTCTCCAAGCAAGGATTTCTAGAATGTTCTAGAAGGTTCCACGTATTTCCGGAGTATTTTCCTAATTATTCATGTATTTTCTGCGTATTCTGCGTATTTAAACATTGCAAAATTCATAGAAAATCATAGAAAAATCAGAAAAATAATTTAAAAATACTGGCGGATTCAGAAAAATGTGACGCACATGATGAAAATCAAAAAGCATGAGAATCGCCTTTGAAAACCTTTGAAAACCTTTGAAAACCTTTGAAAAAACGAAAGAAAATATTTTTGCCTTGCCTTTGACCTTTGCTCAATATTTCCGAGTACGACCTCGCGTATTTCCAACTTTTTGTGAATTCAAAGCATCTTTTCTGATTCGAAACAAACGCGAGACGCGGTATGTTTCATCACGGATTACTCATTTGGGGAGACATTTTCAGGTGTCTACAGAAGCCCCCACTTTGACTGAGTCTGAAGAGACGATAGTCTCGTAAGACGAAAGTCAAAGTATTCGATTCGGGACGGAGAGCAACTCAAGACGTTCTGCGACCCTGAGTTACCCTTTACGCCGGTACCTGCAAAACAAATGTTAGTTTTACCTGTTACCGCGCCCCATGCGGTGTTGTGCCCTCGGAAGCGCCTGGATCCTCGGGTGGTTTTCTCCCTACGGCTGACCTTGGCTTTTCGGGAGAGTTGCGTGTGTGTGTGCGGAATTTCTGGTGCGGGAGAAAATTCCAAAACCCGAAGAATGCGCGGAACTTCTTGAGCGGGAGAAGATTCCAAAACCCGAGATGTGCTGACGGAACTTCTGTAGCGGGAGAAGATTCCAAGACCCGAAGATGTGCTGACGGAACTTCTGTAGCGGGAGAAGATTCCAAGACCCGAAGATGTGCTGACGGTACTTCTGTAGCGGGAGAAGATTCCAAGACCCGAAAGATGTTTGCTTGAGATTTCTGTAGCGGGAGAAACCATAAGACCCGAAAGATGTTGTGCTGGATTTCTGTAGCGGGAGAAATCGTAGACCCGAAAGATGTTTGTGCTGGATTTCTGTAGCGGGAGAAATCGTAGACCCGAAGTGTGCATATATGGAATTTCTGGTGCGGGAGAAATTTCCAAAACCCGAAGTGTGCATATGTGGAATTTCTGGTGCGGGAGAAAATTCCAAAACCCGAAGAGTGCAAAGGAGCTGTTGTGTGAAGAAGCCCCCACTTTGACTGAGTCTGAAGAGACGAAAATCTCGTAAGACGACAGTCAAAGTATTTGATTTGGGACGGAGTAATGCAAGTTCCGTCGGAAACGCCTCGTTCCTTCGGAAAGTTCCCCTACGACTGACCTTGGCTTTTCGGGGAAAGTTGTGTGTAGCAATAATCGCGTATAGCGATGAATGCCGTATAGGCATGTGAGTGATGATATGAATTCCTTCGGAAACGCCTCGTTCCTCAGGAAATCTTCCCTACGGCTGACCTTGGCTTTTCGGGAAGAATGTTGCGTGTAGCAACGATCGCGTATAGCGATGAATGCCGTATAGGCGTGTGCAGGCAAATGCATGTAAGATGGGCCCTAGCCTCGTGTTGAGGTGGTGCAATGTGCAATGTAATGTGATGTGCAATGATGCAATGTAATGTGTTTGTGCAATGTGTATATGCATGATGAAGTTTGTATGCTCAATGCGCAATGATGCTTATGTAATGCAAGTCTATTTCTTAGATCTAATGCATGAAATGACCAAGGAAACTGACTAACGGTAAGATGGAGCCGTCTTGAGCCCCCATTCGAGCAAAAGTGATGCTTGTGATTACAAGTGAGCCCCCAACCCATGAGGTTTTGGGTGTTTGGGAATGGCTTAATTTGTGGTGTTGATGGTTGGTTTAATGGGTGAGCCCCCCAGCTTGATGAGCTTTCGAGGTTAGGGCAATGGTTGACGAAGGCAAGTGAATGTTGTGGAGTCATGGGTTTTGGCTTAGCTTTTTGTGGTGGTAATGGTGAGGGATGTGATTTTGATTTGCCCAAATCAGTAACTTGAGCTGAATGCTGCATGAGGAGAGAGGAATGAGGGATGTGATTTTGATTTGCCCAAATCAGTAACTTGAGCTGAATGCTGCATGGAGGAAATGCTGCAATGCGATGCTTTGAGGAGAATGCATGATGAATGCTGCAGAGTGATAGCCTAAAGATGAGTTGAGGAGAGCCCCTTAAAGTGCATGAAAGAATAGGCTAGAGGTTCAAGAAAAGACAAGGCTAAAATTTGTGACTAAGGGTAAGTGAATGGGGAATTGATGTGGTTGGCTAGATAATGCAGGTTCAAACTCGAGCCTATGTCGGGTGCTACACTAGGAATCTGTGCTCCTGACTTTAAGGGAATCAAACTATATGATGGACTTCAGAATTGGGTCTGACCTCGAGAAGAGGCTTCCTACGTATCCTTTTGGAATCAGACCGTCGTAGTTCTCGTGAAAGATTTGGTCAATACCTCGTTTGAGAGGGCTTTTGTGGTTGTAATGTGAGGCTGTGGTTTGAGGGTCGAAAAAGGCTCGATGATTACGAAGTGACCCACGGTGCGCAGTGTGCTTTTTAGACTTTTGCTTTTTGTTTGAATTGGGCTTTGAACTTTGGATTTGCATTGGATTTTGACATTGATTTGCATTTGTGATGACTGGCATTGAACTTTGATTTTTTTTGCTTTTTGCCCATTTTATTCTTCTCTTTTTTTTCTTTTGCACATGTCTTTTCCTACGCACCGTTTGGTCCAAAGGGTTAGGTCGATGTGGGTGATGAAAGAATGATAGGCTGAATGATAGTGTTTATGGCTCAAAGGGTTGCAAGGGATTTTGATTTGATGTGATGAAGGGAATGGAGGGAAGAGGTTGTTTTGTGGAGCTATGAAAGAAGGCCTCTCTTGGCAATGTCCATTGAATTGTGAGGTCGATCATTAATTTGATTCCATTAAAGTTAGAAGCACAAACTAAATGGAGGCTAAAGAAAATGAGAAAAAAGAAACTTTTATTAATAAAAGAATTTATTACATTGAGGCTGATTGCAGAATTTGATCCTAAACCTAATGACATAGACCCGAAATGGAAAAAGAAAGGATACATAGTCTAGGGAAAGGGACTCTCCGACTCGATCCTAAAGCTAAGACTCTAGCTGACTCATGTGAATTGAAGAAGATCATTCTCTATGTCCACTCCAATGTCGTAGACCTTTGCGAATGTGGTAAGGCCTCGATACTTGAGATGATCTTTGTATTCTGGCTGGAGGTTAGAAATGAAGGTCTTGACCATCTCTTCTTCAGTAGGAGCGGAGACTAGGGTGGCAGCAACTCCTCTCCACCTAGTCAGATAGGTGGTGAACCCCTCGTTCTCTCCCTGGTTAAGGATTTCAAGCTCTCGGAAGGATGTTTGGGTCTGAATGTTACCCTTGTATCTTGCCATGAATGCGTGGACGATGTCTTCCCAAGTAGCTATTTCTTTCTCAGGAAGTGAAAAGAACCACTTCTGACATGTCGGTTCCAAGGAAAGGGGAAAGACCATCGGAAACAAAGCAGGGTCAATCCCTTTAAGTGCCATGGTGGTCTTGAATCCCTTTATATGGAATCGAGGGTCATCAGTCGGCTTGAACTTGGGTACGTCTTCGGCTGAGAAATCCTTTGGCAGTTTGGTTGCAAGGTTGGGGTCAAGAGGAGGTTGGTCTTGGTAGAAGGTGGGGTCGGTGGCTCTTTTGATTGCCTTTTCAAACAGCTTGTCCAAGGAAGTGCTCGAGGTCAACTCCTTGATCTGAGCTTCAAGCTGTTGAACTTGCTCGGTAAGCTTTTGGAGCTTTTCTTGTTAGGAGGCCATTTTGTGGTGTTAGGGCTGATGAGTGATGCAGGTTGGAGGAAGGCTAGGTTTGGATTGGGCTGAGGATGTGGTGTTAGGGCTGACGAATGATGAAGGTTGGAGGAAGGTTAGGTTTGGATTGGGCTGAGGGATCAATGTAGGTTAGAGGAAGGTTAGGTTTGGACTGGGCTGAGGGCTCAAACTCTTTGGGTCGAGCAAGGGCTTGGAGACGACTTCACCCCTGTTTCACAAAGAAATAAACCCTTAGTGAACTTCCTTGGTCATTATTGAATGTATGAATACAGATGCAAATGCATGTCCTAATTCCATGGTCATCTTTCCTAGAATGAATGTATGCAAGGTGCCCTTTCGTTTTTGAAATTTTGCTTTTTTTGAATTTTTTTTTTTTTTTTTTTTTTTTTTTTTTTTTTTTTTTTTTTTTTTTTTTTTTTTTTTTTTTTTTTTTTTTTTTTTTTTTTTTTGAAAGGGCACCAAATGTCGTGAGAATGTATGCATATGTCCTATGTGGTTAGGGTCACGCCTAGAGGTCGAGCCTGTGTTGGCTGAATGCAAGGTCAATCCTAATGTGAGTCTAAAGTCAACGTCTAAGGTCAAAGTCTGTGCCTACCCTAGTAGTCAAGGGTCAAAACCTAAGGTCAGAGTCTATGTGGACTAAGGTCGAAGGTTTGAAGGACAAAGTCCTAGTGAACTATGGTCACAGACTAAGGCAGAGGTCAACTAAAGTCACTATAGGCTATGAAATGCATGATGTGAACTAAAAGATGACCATGGACTATATGCAAGTGTTGTGTTAAGGTCTAGAACTGTACAATGGCTAGGACCCATACATACACACATATACAAGACACATGACGGCAAGCCAACTATGGTCAGTCTAGGTTAAGTCAGAGAGTGTACCATGCCTAAGAGTAGAGCTTGGTCCAGTTTTCACCACTTGCAATTAGCGATGTATGGCCAAGATACCCCTTATGCACACGCATCAGTAACACGTGCACACACGGCATGGGCGGGATAGGACTTGCCTTAGCCATGCGATCAATTAACCACATGCAGCCAAGGTAGTATCCCCCCTTATGGTAGTCTCGAGCATAGAACATGCTCATAGTGAGACCAAGGAGCCTAAGGCGCGACCTTATTCGAAAGGTCACATGCAAAATGCAAAATCCAATAAACGTGATGATGGAATTACGAGACTTTTCAAGTCTGTCCACTTCACCTAACGGTGATTATCCCCAGTGAAGTCGCCAAATTGTAGGACGTGGGCCGCGCCCTCAGCGTATAGCGGGCGCGCGGCTTGGTACTACATCGAGGTGCTTTGCGTGGGCTTGAGCCACGGATCCCGCACGTGAGTGCGTTGGGGTAGTGTTGTCGAGTGAGGGGAGTCGCCACCGTGCCTAGAAAGGTTATTCACGGACGCCCGAAACGTTGGTGCCAAAAAATGGCCCCACGTCCAATCAAGTAACCAGTCGTGGGTTCGGGGACATGGTACGAATCAGATCTGTAACCCAATTCGCCCGCATGTAGCGGCCTCTACTCGGTCTCATTGTAATTCCATTAAACACGATTTATTGGATGCACACAACTTACATATTTTAGCACCTTAGAAGCGAACTAACCCTAAAGTTACTATGAAAGTGTGTTACTATTATGCACAAGAGACTACCTAACCTAGAAATTGTGATCACTTTGCATTAATCATATTAAAACGGTGCCTAAAACAGGTTGTCCATAGTTAATCTGATTTAAGGTGATTCACATAATTCCGGTCTTTGTTTAGCAAAATATATACAAAGCTATACAACAATGATAAGATGCAATAATATGAAGTGCATAAACTTCGAAGTATATGCAAACTCTTCTTACCCTAAATCTGCAAAGAAAACAAAAGTTAGTTTGTAAAACGCAATGAAACGAATCCTTTGCCTTGAATCGCTACATGAAAACAAAGAAAATAATTGTTAGTCCTTGATAAAACGCAAGCGCAATGGATCTTTCGCCTTCAATTGCTATACAAGAATAAAGAATTGTTAGTATTGACAATGAATAATAATAATGAAATGAAAACCAAAAACCAATGAAAACCTTGCAAACATTGTGAAAAACCCTACATATTTACATGAAACAAGTTAAAAGTGAGTTTCTACATTGCTTTAATTATATTAAAAACTCATAACAATGGTTAGTCAATATTAAAAGAAAGTGAGAGAGATTATTGGTGAGTAATCTCAGAATTCAACCTTTGTTATCGCTTGTTGATTCGAAAGAGAATCGATGTTTTGAACTAAAACGAATGTATAATGTGTTTTGAGTGTTTTAGAAAGAGAGAGAGTATGCGTATGAAGCATCTGAAGTCGTGTCGGGAATGAGCAAGGCAAGAGCGTATTTATAGGCACGAGGCAAAAACGGAGCAAAAAACCCTGCGTATATACGCTCAGGATGAGCGTATATACGCTCATGAGGAGCGTATATACGCTCGTCCTGAGCGTATATACGCTTCTTGCTTTCCATAAATTTTTGGCAATGAGTTGAGCGTATATACGCTGGTTGAGGAGCGTATATACGCTCCTGTTGAGCGTATATACGCTCAGCTCCTGCGTATATACGCTCAACGATTTCGTATATTCTTTCCAAAAACCTCGAAATATTTCGATTTCCTCCGATTTTATTCGTGATTTCCCTTGATTCGACGCACCTAGACACCCTTGCTCTCCAAGCAAGGATTTCTAGAATGTTCTAGAAGGTTCCACGTATTTCCGGAGTATTTTCCTAATTATTCATGTATTTTCTGCGTATTCTGCGTATTTAAACATTGCAAAATTCATAGAAAATCATAGAAAAATCAGAAAAATAATTTAAAAATACTGGCGGATTCAGAAAAATGTGACGGACATGATGAAAATCAAAAAGCATGAGAATCGCCTTTGAAAACCTTTGAAAACCTTTGAAAAAAAACCGAAAGAAAATATTTTTGCCTTGCCTTTGACCTTTGCTCAATATTTCCGAGTACGACCTCGCGTATTTCCAACTTTTTTGAATTCAAAGCATCTTTTCTGATTCGAAACAAACGCGAGACGCGGTATGTTTCATCACGGATTACTCATTTGGGGAGACACATTTTCAGGTGTCTACATCGATCCAGATGGGTCGCTCAAAGATCTAAGCGTTCTATAAAAAATTTTGAGCAGTCGCTCAAAGATCTGAGCGGTCGCTCAGAATTTTTAAGCGATCGCTCAAATGTTTCTGTTTATGGGCTGAAAATTTTGAACCCTTGAGCGACGAAGTGAGCGGTCGCTCAGAACTGTTGAGCGGTCGCTCAAAATTCCTGAGCGATCGCTCAGGACATTCTGCCACTTGACTCCTCAGGGCCTGTTTTGAGCGGTCGCTCAACAATCACTGAGCGATCGCTCAGGACCTTTGAGTTGTCGCTCAAAACAACCTGTAGGGGGCCTTTTCACTATCTTTCTCTTTCAATACTCACCCAACTCTTGGCCAAGCATCTAAGGCATGTAAGTTTGACATTTCTAAGCATAAACAATTACCAAGAGTGCTCTCAAACCAAAAATTCCTCCGAAATTTGTATAATTGACAAGACCAAAACATCTAACTTAGCAAGTTCAAACCAAAAGCTATTCACACATGATACAAAGTGCTTGGTTTTGGGTCCCTAGCATGGACCGCTTACCTCAACTTACCTTAAAGTGATGGTGGTGGAGGATCAAGGTAGATCACCTCCAAGGTGTTGCATTGGACTTCATGTTGCCTCAAATACAGCTTCAACCTCTGCCCATTGACCCAAAACCGATCCCCATTCTTCTCGATCTCAAATGATCGGAGGGTTAGTCGCTCCATTCATATGATATGGATTGATCAATATATGGCTTATTGGATACTATTCTTTACATGGGGTAATGTGGGATAGGGAAGAAGTGGTGGGCAATTTGTTGAATTGTTTATTTATTTATGTCCCAGGATAGTAAGAATATGAGAGGATTAATTGATTAATACTTGTAAGATGAGAGTCCCTTATCTTGGGTATAAGATGGTATGGTTATTTTGTATGGGGGTGATTCCATGTTGCACAGATGGAGTTTGTTATATTGATGAGTATTTAATCGTAGAGCGTGGGTGGATAAATTCAAATAAGATAGAGAATATGTCGCTCCATTGTGAACATTGTATACTGGTAATATGAATTGGGTTATCCGGCACATTTGTAATACTGTAGGAGAAAAATAATGTCGTAGAATACATCTACTTCTGTGTCATTTTTCATCTCTCCTCTTGTGATTTTGTTATGTGGATGGAGATGGTTTTATTAAAAACATTGTGAGTATTTACATACTATGTAATTACGTTAACGTAACTTAGTCCGGAGACTGGTATTTAATATTATCGCTTTAATATTAGGTGACCGAGCAGTTTTTGTGGATCTTTTTTCCGGTTGGCTAGATAAGGAGGAGAATGTTATATACAGTTAATATGATAATTAGAAGAATGTAGACAAATCTTAAACTTTGAGGAGGATGAGTGGATAATCATGGGTAATAGGGATAGTAAATCCATTAGGTTTAATTGAGAAAAAGAGATTATTGGGCAAACATTGGATTAAGAATTGTGGGTCGATGATCGGATGCGAACACATTGGTGGGGGCTTTGTTGCATTATCGTTTTGTGTTTTCGCTTGAGCCGGATGATGAGTTTAGAGGCCAACTGTTTCTTTTTAGCTTGGAAGCTCAATTCTTATGTGAGGTATGTTTTTTTTTTTTGTATTTTTTTAGAGGGTGGATGAAAAGAGGATGAGTATAGTTTGATGCTGAATGATTGTGGTAGTTTTGTTCACAAGTAAAGAAAATTTTGAGCAGTCTTGTCTTTTATTTTACTCATGATTCACCTAAAACCAAAAATATAATTACAAGAGTTAAAATCTCAAGAAACGCACATTTTAATGTCACAAAATCCGCAATCCTTCAACACTGTCAATATTATGACCCAAAAATTCATACGCCAAGAGTGAACCACTAAATAACCACCTAAAACCGCAATTTTGCTAAATATAGTATACATAAGAGACATCTTACTCCTCACAATTGGTTACAACAACAACAACACTAGTTCCTGCTCAAAAATCACAAACACTACAAGCAACAATGATTTGATAAAATACTCAAATTCCAACATTTGCAATTATATTAAACCCTAATTCATGAAAATTTCACAAAATTCAACCAAAATCCAAACTCCACACTAATTAGCACAACAATTCAAGTTGTAAAATATATAGAGAAAATCAAGAGATTAGTGAATTACCTTTGAAAGCCCTAACTTGAAATTTCCCACACATGCAATTGCCAAAACTTGAAGTATGGGGTGGAGTTTTGAAATTTTTAGGAAAAGAAAAAGTGAAATTTTTTTGAATTTTTGAGAATTTGATGGAGGAGAGTTGAGAGTAGTTGACAAGGAAGTTTGAGAGGAGAGAGAAAGATACGCTTAATGCTCTCGTTGTAGTTTATAGAGTGTTATGATGGAGGAGGTTTCGGCCGTCTGTTTAGGATCACGTTGTGAGGGTAACAACGGAGGGAGATTATAAGGGGGAGAGGAAAGGAACTTGGTAGAATGAGAGAGTTGAGACAATGGAGAGAGAAAAACGCGAAGAGGAATTCCGAAAAGCTATGTGGTGGATTCTTCAATAGAAAAGGGAAGTAAAGATTCTTAGGAAGGGGGAGAAGAGGAGAGGTGTGAATATAGTTGGAGAGGAGAAAAAAACTATGAATATGGGGTAATAGTGTGACAACTTCTAAAACGCAGCCAAGTGTTTATGATAGGATGGATAAAGTGATGGGAGGAGAAGGAAGATAATTGGGCGAGAAATAGAAAGAGAGTATAATAGAGAAACAGGAAGGATAAGGGGAATAAAAAAAAAGATGTGCCGAGGACTTAAGTCAAAAGGTGTATCTCTCTTGCAACCCATTATTTTATCTGCCCCAAACGTTACCGCATGATACTCAACTCTACCGTAGGCGATGCCACCGGGAGACACATATACATCACCCAACTAACAAAAGATATTTGTCACCTGCAATCGGCTCCGTCTCGGTCTCGCAACAACAATAACACAAGACACATACGTACCAGCTCAATGCACCCGAAATTCGCCTGACGCTAACTGCTATAATAACACGAACCATGCACTGGCAACTCCACCACTCGCGTCAAAGTATGAATCCGTCGGCCGAACAGAATTCATAGATGAGGTGTCTATACAACCAGAGGCCATATGACTTATGGCTGGTGTAGAACTCCTCCGCTCACCAAAAGTTTTGAGCGGAATTCACATGCCATACCTCCCTCCCCAAATCGAGTCTCTCGCTCACAAAGCATCATTATTGAGGTGTAATGTGAATTAATTCCTCCTAGCTCAAAAAGAATTATTCACCTTGATAAGTCTCGCATCAACCCTCATTCTGAATTCTCCCAAGCTTCCATTAATAGTCTCAATTTTGTATCCGATTGATTATAGTTAACCGACGTCCGACCTCAACCTCCTACGGACCATCGATTGCACTTTCAATTATACAATATTCTTATGTGTGAGTTCCTAGCTCACTCTTCTGTATATGTTTCCTTTTCCATTTAATGGTTCTCGTTTAACAAACCTCTCTGGGCAGTTGGACTAATGAGAGCATATTGGCGAAAAGCTTTTTGATCTTCATGCTGTCATAGATTACCTTCCACCTCACTATTCACGCGGGCACCCAGCACATCAGACCGAAAACTGAACTGGATCAATGCTATCTACTACCTAATTCTGCTAACCCGAATCGATACCATCTCCCCGCCACCTAACGATCGTAGGCTCTACCTGATCCAGGCTTTAACTTTCGGCAACAATAATCCGCTCAGAAACGCTTGAGTAAGTATCCAAAGCGCGGCGCCAGCAAATGATGAATCCTTCGCATGCAAAGCTTAGTTCGCCTAATAGCGTTCAAGAGAATGTCACCCAGCTAAAGAAGGAGCAGGAGAGAAGATTCGATCAGATTCATGCCACTATGGGGATGACTCCTCAGGATTCTTGTTGAGGCGCCTATTCCCATTGGCGTTGGCCGCCCTGTGCGTGGTTCGCTCGCATCACAGAGCGGAAGGCCATCGCCGACCTTTGGCGGATCGATCCAAATACTACCCCGATAGGGCCTTTTTCGCTAATTCTTCCTTATTTTTTCTTCAAAACTCACCAACTACTTGCAAACTCTAAGGCGAGTAGATTGAACATTTCTAAGCATAAAACAATTACCAAGAGTGCTCTCAAACCTCTCCCCCTCGGGAAAAATTCCTCCGGAATTTGTATAATTGACAAACCACAAACATCTACTTAACAAGTTCAAACCAAAAAAGCTATTTACACATGATACAAAGTGCTTTGATTTTGGTTCCCTAGCATGGACCATCTACCTTAACTTACCTTAAAGTGATGGTGGTGGAGGATCAAGGTAGATTCACCTCCAAGTGTTGCATTGGACTTCATGTTGCCTCCAATAGCTTCAACCTCTGCACCATGACCCAAAAACGATCCCCATTCTTCTCGATCTCAAATGAATCATAAGGCTTGATGCGATTCGGAACAACCTTATAGCGGCCCGGAC
>SNQN01000137.1:85428-100384 GCA_008642245.1 Bassia scoparia
CGAGCCTATGATAAGAGTATGTTTCTTGATGATGATTGATTATGACTGAGAAGAGTGGATTGATGTGAAAGGTGCTTTGTGAAGCGCCTATTGAGCAAGAATGGGGAGGCTATGCTCACTCAGATGGCAGAGACGATAAGGAGAAGTGTAGCAACGCTCTTCTGTGGCTCACTCACCCGTCCTAGACCATCAATATCATCAACTTCGGACTCCACAAGGTCCATTCGACAAATTCTTTCCACCATAGGCTTCTTCAAGGTTTGAGAAAATTCAAAGACTACTTTCTCATTTGCAACTTCCAAGGTGATGGTGTTTGATTCACAGTTGATCACGACCCCCATTGTTCTCAAGGCCTCCCTTCCAAGAATAAGGGGAGTATGAGGGTCCTCTTCTATATCCATCACCACAAAATCACATGGCACGAATACATTGCCTATTTGAATTGGAACATCCTCCAACTCCCCACTAGGGCACCGGATAGACCGGTCCGCAAGTTGGATGGTTTTCCTAGTGGGTAGTAGGGGGTAGTTCAATTGTTTTGCTAGGGAAAAAGGCATCAAACTCACACTTGCTCCTAAGTCCGCCAAGGCCCCTTTATGCTCCAAATGACCAATTTTGACCGGTAGAGAGAAACTCCCCGGATCACCAAGTTTCTTGGGAAGCTTCTTGTCAATATAGGCACTCACTTGGTAAGACACTTGGATCGTCTCTTCGATCGGAGTCCTTTTCTTTGATAGGATGTCCTTCAAAAACTTCGTGTAAGAAGGGATTTGTTGGATAGCATCCAAGAATGGGACATGGATTTGGAGTCCCTTGATGAGCTCACAAAATTTGGCGAACTTATCATTCATCTTCCTCTCCACTATCCTAGCCGGATATGGAGGTGGAGCTTCATATCTTGGATCGTACTTAACCTCATCCCTTTGTTTGGTTGCTTTCTCCTTCCCCTTGCCTTCCTTGTGTGATGGGGTTGGAACTTCTTCTTCTATCGGAACATCAACCTCATTATCTCTAAGATCATGTTGCTCTTCACTCACAACCTCCTCTTCTTGAGCTTGACCCTCCTTGTCATACTTTGGCCCATCATATGTCGTTCCGGATCTCAACTCTATCCGATTAATTTGATCGGGGTCGGAAACTTGATAAACATTAAGGGGTTCTCCCGTTTCCTTCCCTCTTTGAGCCGCAAGTTGGGCAACTTGTGTCTCCACCATCTTTGTATGAGCCTTTTGCTCTTTTAGCTCGCCTTGTATTTGTTGAAGAGATTGCAAGATGGCTTGCATGGTTGATTGATCATTTGGGTCTTGCCCTTCATTTTGCCTCATTGGAGGTTGAGATTGGTTGGGAGGAAACGGGCGTTGTTGTGACCTCAGAGGTGGAGTCACATACTTCCCTTGGCCATCTTGAGGCGCTTGACCTCGGTTTCCTCCAAACCCTTGGTTGTTGTTCCCATAGCCTTGATTTACTTGATGGTTCCATTGTTGTTGAGGTGGATTCCAACCTTGACCTTGATTCACTTGATTGTTCCATTGTTGTTGAGGTGGGTTCCAACCTTGACCTTGACCTTGACCCCATTGTTGACCTTGATTGTTGTTGCCAAACCCTTGGTTACCTCTTTGACCTTGGTGGTTCCAATCGTTCCTCATGCCCATAGCCGCTACATGTTTGGAGTCCAAACCGCCACAATAGGATGTATCATGGTTTGTTCCCCCACAAATATTGCAAGAGAAAGAGTTGACTTGTGAGCTAAAACTTTGACCTCCTTGAGATTGTGGGGACAAGTTCTTGATGGCTTTGGTGAGGGAGTCTAATTGTGCTTGAAGCTTCGTGTTTTCATCCATTTCCAACTTTCCTCCCTGCCTTGGTTGTGCCTTTCTCCTCACACCTCCCCAAGAATAGTTTCGGACGACTTCCTCGATAGTCTCCTCAACTCGATCTTGAGGTACTTTAGCAAGTTGACCTCCACAACCGGCATCCAAGTTGGCTCTTGACCGAGGCTCTAAGCCATCATAGAAGAACTTCATGAGAAGAATTTGAGGATAGCAATGGTGAGGGCAACCCCTTACCAAGGATTGAAAGCTCCCCTCCAACTAGACCTTGCTCGTACCGAGGCAAGGCAAACCCCAAATAAACAACAAAGAGAGAAGCTTATTCACAAGCAAACAACATGAAAACAGACTATACACTAACTCACTTTTCGTAGGAATCACGGTCGTTTTTAGCGTAAACGACAAGCCATTTAAAACCTCATGTCGCAAAGGGACGAGTGTGCTCTTCGAGAGGGTTTCCTATGAGGTTAACCCACAACTCAAGTGACCTTGACCAAGGTGATTCGATTCAACAAAAACTTGGTGGTGCAACAATGGTTAGAGCAATGAGAGTTCTAGGGCGGTAATGGGCGATCATTCTCCTATTCAAAGAGAAATCAATGCTAGTTTCCACCCCTTTGGAGGCTTCACGAATCGTGGGTGTTTGAGGACCCAATCACTCTATGACTATCACCTACTTTGCTCCAACCAAACAACCTCCCCAATTTCAAACATCCAACCATGAGCGTCGCATAGCCTAGGTCAAGGCTCAAAGAAAAGAGAGTGATTTCAACTGGCTCACACTAGCACAATGCACACCCAAGATGGGCTCACGACCCCCTCCACCTATATGGACTCAACATTCTTATGGTCAAGAGGACTTTAGGTGTAGACGTTAGGATCAAGGTAGGTAAGGATGGAAAATTTGGTTTGGTGCTCAATCCTAAACAAGTGAATCACGACGAAAACAAGAGCTTACAAAAACTAGACTTGGGTAGGGGTGATTCTCCCCCCAACTAAACCATCATACTACTAGGGGCCAAGATAACTCATTTCGACCCCTCATCATGACAACACTTAATGGAGACTTGTTTGATTTTGGATTTTTTTATTATATAATTTTTTTTGAAATACTATAACAATAATTAAAAACAGGGATTCGAACTTTTACCCCGACAACTATACAAGAACATCACTTGTGTACACTTAGCTCAAAACAAGAAAACTTAGCTTAATTCACTTGATTCTAAGGTAAATCAATCAAATTTGGCCGTGGTTTGCAATGTTGGTTAAAAGAAAGTGGAAGCTCAAAATGGTTGCAAAGGTGATGAAAACCCAAATCCGATTATTTAAAAGGAAGACAAAAATAAAAAATAAAAAAAAATGTGATGAAAAAAAGAAAAAATCTTTGTGTCCCCAAATCCCCAAATGAATGCCTCCGTCCTCCGCTAAGATAGCTCGGTCAGGTCTCGGAAAGTCGTGAGCCTAGAACGAAGTAACATGTATTGCAATTGTGCTAGGTTCCTCTACAAGTTGTTTGCATTTTGTGCTTAAGGGCTCCACGTTGACGCTCTCTCCTCACAAGGTCAATTTCAAAACAATACCTCATGGAAGGGTTGTCATCCTCAATTAGGGCTACACCGACTGGCCTAAAAGGCTCGCTATCAAATGAACCATTGAAGCAAGCAATTCCTAGCCAAGAGTGCTACATCTCAAGCTCAAAATCCCTTTATCAAGAAGGCGTCAAACCCAACTCGCGCCCCTAACCTCTAACTCAAAACATCACATTACCACATGAAAATAATCAATTGCCTTGCAAGGGCGCACAAATCATAATCATTAATCTCAAAAATAATCATTCCCGTGCTCAAGGCACGGGGACAGCTGATCACCAGATGAAATAGAGAATTAAAGAGAAGTAAAGCTAAAGGCTATGAGAAGGAGTAGGAATGATCTCACCCACACACCACAAGGTGGTTTCCAAAACATCAACAACGTATGCTTCCTTCCAAGTACCTGTGGAAAAGTCACAACAAACTCCAAAACCAATTAGCAATGTGTGGGCGGTGGTTCTATTAGGGCGCGCATAGCTATGGTCTAGGCTACATCGAGGAACCAGTGCCCCAAAGCTATCTAACTCGAGAGATTCCTAAGTTGGGCAAGGCAAAGCTACACTAAAAGAAAAAACTAATCAGACTATCAAGAAAGGCTACTAAAGCAAGAATATATACAAAGACTCAAAACTAAGATTATACGATCAAAGCAAAACCCAAACAACTCAACAATCACCCCTCATCGAGTTCACGACCTCAAAACCACCAACCTAAATGGTCGTCCGCAATGCTTCCTACTCTTTGCCCCTAAAAGATGAACAATAAGGGACACACCCCCCCCCCCCAACTAAACCAAGCACCGTCCCGGTGCTGGCAAGGGACAACAAGGGTGGGGGGAAGGACAAAGAGAGGGACCGACTCAATCGTAATGTATCATTATTATCCCACTCAAACTCATTGCGGACTCCACTACCGGTGGCGCCTCCATCGATCGCGGACATTGGAATAACTTCCGTGGGTGGTCCAATTGTAATCGAGGGACCACATAACATGTTCGGTGGCGGCCATGTGGTTCCCAACCGCCCGAGAGTAGGCGTGAGGAAACCATGAAAGTGGGAACCTCGGAACCGGACTCCTTTCTTCTTACGAATCTCCTCCAACTCCCGTTCATTTGCCTTTCGTTGATACTCGCGCCAATGGGAAGTCGGGGTCAGCCTCGGGGATCGGTTCCACCCATACGACAATAGTCGTAGGGTTGGAAGGTATCCCGTGCCGTATTAGAGTGTGAGGACCCTCCCAATACGGGTACGTATACCCGATCCTATCGTCAGCCTGCCCCGATGAGTCATACACAATCGGGTTCCAAATTTGGAACTGGACTCGATTGTGGTGGCTTTGCGGGTAGTTTGACGTAGGGCAACACGTTCCCCTGATCCACCTTGTGCGGATAATAGAATGTTCATAAAAGTTAGAGTTTAGAGGAGCAGGTGGGGACATATTGCTGCGAGGCGATCCCATTAACTCGAGAGTTGCAAGTTTTAAGCATTTCAAGTACATGGATGGGAGAGTCATACGTACCTTCCCCCATGTTGGGGTGAAGTCAGTAGTGGGGTGAGCTTCCTTCGCCGCGTCGATTCCCCGAGGTTTGGAAATTGAGTTGCTCAAACTTTTGTTGTTATGTCTGATGTTTTGTTGAGTTGTGTTGATGTTTTGGATGTTGTTGTTGTTGATAGTGTTGGTTGTTGTTGTTGTTGTTGTTGTGTTTTGATGTTGTTGTTTTGTTGTGTGTTGTTTGTTGAGGTTGAGGTTGTTGTTGCTCCTTGATTCCGGGCCCACATTGCCCTAATCCGGCTCTCTCTCTCGGCCCTCTCCGAACCCGTGATATCGGCGTCCCCTAAATTTCTCATGCGGAACTCACCACGTGTTTCTCACCCCTCTGGTGGATCGGAAATGAATGGTGGGGGAGATAGCACCAAGGTTAAGTTTCGCACAAGGAAGGACAAACGGACGCTCACGGGATGTTGGACAAGGACTTCTTCAACATTTTCGCACGCATAAGCGCTTTTGAAGTCCAAGTGAGGCTCGGTAGAGACCGGTGCTTCAAGTTTAAGCGTTCCCCGATAGCCAATTGTAGCGAGCCATGTGACCAAGCCCCCCATGTGGATCTTTCCGGACATAACAGGTTCTTCCGGATTTCATCGCATCTATGGGGAAAGAGAATAGCCCAAGTTCACTCTATGATTGGGTCGCTTGGTTGACTTGTTCGGCGGCCCTCCACAAATATACACCCTTCCTCGTAAGTTTTGCCCAACTCATCCTTGTTAAGAAACAGAGCAAGCATACGATGGAAGTACCTTAAGGCTAGTGGATGATGGCGAAGCATTTTGATGAGTTTGAAGAGAATTTCCCGTCTTCCTCCCGATATCATCTCCCACCATTCCTCCTGATCATACCCGTAAGATCTCATCCGGATTGCTCAAGGAAAAAATGCGGGCTTGAGACGGCCACCCAAAATCTCATTCAGCTCATCAATGGTGAGTTGGTGGCATGATTGAAGACGCGGAAAGGAGATGGCCATAGGGGGCCCGGGGCGAAGGATGAAAGAGGCCAAGAACTCCCTTCGTGAGGTTTCATATGTGAAAGGTGTCTTATAGGGTGGTCTTGGGAATCGAGTCCATTGTGCGTCTAAGAAACCTCAAACCATATTGTGTCGCTAATTCCCAACTCCTTCATCCATTTCCAATGTATGACCAGCATGACCGAAGTAGAACAAGGTGATGGGCATTTTTTCTTTCTCAAGCTCGCGAGAACTTTGCGGCTTGGTCCCTATTTAGTCCGGAGACTGTGTAGGGACCGGCTTGGGCTTTGGTTAGAAAGGATTGGAAGGGTGGCGAGTCTTTTGTGTTTTACGGCTTGAGACGGTGAGTTTAGAGGCAACTTTCTTTAGCTTGGAGGCCATTGTGGGTTTGTTTTTTTGTTTGAGGGTGAAAAAGGGATGGTAAGTTTGATCAAAGAGGTAGTAGGCACCAACAATTTCACCAAAACCCAAAATTACCAGTAAATCTCAAGAACCACAAACACAAATCCGCAATCCACAACACTTGTCAATTACGAACCAAAAAATCCACAACCCAAAGGTGACCACAATAAACCACAACCGCATTTTGCATACTCCTTCACAATTGGTACAACAACAACAACACTAGCTCTGCTCAAAAATCACAAACACTACAAAGCAACAATGATTGATAAAATACTCAAATTCCAACAATTTGCAATTATATTAAACACCTAATTCATGAAAAATTTCAAAATTTCAACCAAAATCCAAACTCCATCACTAATTAGCCACAATTCAAGTTTGTAAAAGAATAATAGAGGAAATCAAGAATAGTGAATTACCTCTTGAAGAGCCTAACTTGAAAATTTTCCACAATGCAATTTGTGCCCAAAACTTAGAAGTAATGGAGTGGAGTTGAATTTTAGGAAGAAAAAGTTGTAAATTTTGAATTTTTGAGTATTTTGATGGAGGAATTGATAGTATGAGGTAAGGAGGAGGGAGTTTGAGAGGAGAGAGAAAAGGGTTTGAGAGGAGATGAAAGTTGAGAAAATGAAAGGTGAGGGTGAGAGGAAAGGAAAGAAAAGGATAGAGAGTGGACCGGTAGAGCCACGTCGCTCGACGCCAGATGGGTCGCTCAAAGATTTGACGGTTCGCTCAAAGTTTTGACGCGGTCGCTCAAATTTGAGAGGCATCAGAATTGAGGATCGCTCAAATGTTTTGTTAATGAGCTGAAAATTTTGACCTTTGACGAATTTCTGACGACAAGCGGTCGTCAAATTCCTGAGCGATCGCTCAGGACATTCTGCCACCTGACTCCTCAGGGCCTGTTTGTGCGGTCGCTCAACGATCGCTGACGATCGCTCAGGATCCCTGATGGGTCGCTCAAAACACCCTTAGGAGGCCTTTTCACTATCTTTCTTTCAATACTCACCCCAACTCTTGGCCAAACATCTAAGGCATGTAAGATTGACATTTCTAAGCATAAACCATTACCAAGAGTGCTTCAAACCATCTCCCCCTCGGAAAAATCCTTCGGATTTTATAATTGACAAGACCAAAACATCTAACTAACAAGTTCAAAACCAAAAGCTATTCACACATGATTCAAAGTGCTTTGGTTTGGGTCCTAGCATGGACCGCTTACCTCAACTTACTTAAAGTGATGGTGTGGAGGATCAAGTAGATCACCTCAAGGTGTTGCATTGGACTTCATGTTGCCTCAAATACGGCTTCAACCTCTGCCATTGATCCAAACTGATCCCATTCTTCTCGATCTAAATGATCATAGGGTTTTTGCGTCAACAACCTTGTAGGCCTCGACCACTTTTACTTGAGCTGCCCGGAAATAACTGAGACGAGAGTTGAACACACAATACCATCGTCTCCCACATGGAAATCTCGAGCCAAAATGTGGCGATCATTGCCACCTCTTGGTCTTTTCTTTGTAGATCGGGAAGTTTGTGATAAGCCTCAAGCCTCAACTCCTCAAGCTCATTCAACCTTAGGAGCCTTTGCTCACCGCCTTCATCATATCCATGTTTAATTCCCGCAAGGCCCAATGGCCTGTGCTCCAATTTACGGAAGGTGGCAATATTCCCATAGACTAACCGAAAGGGGGTGGTCCCTATAGGTGTCTTGTAGGCCGTCCGAAGCGCCCAAAGAGTGTCATCCAAGTTTAAGCTCCAATCTTCCTCCCTTGGTTCACCACCCTCTCTAATACATTCTTGATCTCTCGATTGGAGACCTCAACTTGTCCTTGAGTTGAGGATGGTAGGGTAGACCGACCTTGGATGGACTCCGTATTTGGTGAGCAATTTTCTCAGTTGCTTTTTGGCGAGTGAGAACCACCGTCGCTAATCAAACACGCGTGCGGCACTCCAAACCTTGGGAAGATGATCTTTTCAACAGTTTCAGGACAACCTTGTGTCATTGGGGGGATGGGATACCTCAATCCATTTGGTCACATAATCAACCGCCACCAATATGTATTGGTGGCCACAAGAGGATGGAAAGGGCCCATGAAATCCACACCCCACACATCAAAGGGTTCCACTTCGAGAAATGCCTTGTTGAGGCATTCATTTCTCCTTGTAATTCCTCCACTCCTTTGACACCTATCACAACCCTTTGACAAAAAGATTAGCATCCTTATGAAGGCTAGGCCACCAAAAACCCAACTTTTGCAATACCTTCGAGGCCGTTTTTCAAACCTCCCCATGACCCCCACATGACAAAGAGTGGCAATGCTTCAATATATTATGGGACCTCCTCATTCCTTATGCACCTCCGAAATAACTCATCTCCACATTGCTTGAATAGGTTACGGGTTAGTGAGCAAACGGGGCGGCGCGGAATATTGCAATTCCTATCCCCAATCCCCATCCTACTTATGAGATCCCCATCCCCTACCCATCCCGCCCGCCGGACATATATGAACTATCCCCACCCCATGACCCAGGTGGTCTCCATACCACCTCATACCCGTAATTTCCCCGCCCATACCCGCCAAACCCACCTAAGACCCATGAAATCCCACAAGACCAAATAACACAAACAATTCAAAGGCCCACAATAACACAAAACAAGCCCAAAAAAAAACTAACTCACAATTACGATATAATAAGGCCCCCAAAAATAAAAATATAAATAAATTTTCAATTATGTAACCAAAAAATAAAAATTCAATTATTTAATTTAAAAATGCGGGCGGGCGGGGAGGGGCCAGAGGTTAGCCAAAAACCATCCCCTCCCATCCCCGCGGTGGGTACAATATTTCATCCCCATCCCCGGCCCCATCCCGTCAAAGTTGGAACATCCCCGCCCCACTTGCATCCCTAGGTACGGGTCATTCAAAAATATCGGTAGGGCAATTTTTTTGAAACCTCTTCACTCATGTCATGGCGTAGAACGCTTCGAGCCAAATAGTTGGCGTAGTCCGCAACCACGGATTGAGCCTTGCAGGATTGCCATGATTGATCATCTTTGAAATCGTCAATCGATGGGTAGCCCCTTTCCATTTGTCCAAGTACTCACTTGGGAAGCCGTGAAAGGTGGTTCGCCACAAGTTTTCGCTTGCCTCCTTTATCTTTCAACTCCATGTCAAAACTCTTTGATTAAGAGCACCAACGAATCAACCTTGGCTTAACATCCTTCTTTTGTCATCAAAGTATCGAAAGTGGCGGCGTGTGCTCTGTATACACCACCACTTTGTCGCAAACTGAAGTATATGGGCGGAATTTTCTCCAATTGCAAAATACCACCGCAACATCTCTTTCCTCTGTTGGTGGTGTAGTTTCGTTTGAGCTTCGTCAAGGGTTTTGGCTAGCATAGGCAATCACACGAGCCTTACCTCGACCCTTTGGGCCAAGCACCGCAACTACACACACAATACACTAGCATCGCAACATTAAGTTCAATGGCAAGCTCCAATTTGGAGCTTGCACAATGGGATGCTTGTCAGGCCCCGCTTCAGTAGAGTTGAAGGAGCCAAGACAAGCACTCATCGAACAAAAATTCACAATATTTTGGAGGAGATTGGTCAAGGGCTTGGCCAATTGAGAGAAGTCTTTATGAAAACGTCGATAGAAACCAGCGTGACCGTAAAAAGCTCGAACTCCCGTCCACCGAGGCCTACCGGTGGTGGGAGACTTCTCAATGGCCGAGACCTTGGCCTGGATCAACTTTCTATTCCTCTATGGACACTTTGTGCCCAAGAAACAATCCCCCCTCAACCAGAAATGACATTATTTTCCCAGTTTGAAGAGACGAGGTTGTTTCTTGGCACCATTGGAGGACTTTTCCAAACTTTGGCAAACACCTATCAATATGTGGATCCTCCAACATATAAGTCATCCATGAACCACCTCAATTTCATTATTCCAGCATGTCGGAAAAAATGGGGCCATTGTCCTTTGAAAGGTAGACGGAAGCAAGTACACAAACCCAAAAGGCATACCCTTCCGATAAGCGAAACCGGTTCCAAATGGTTGCAAGGTAAATGTCGTCCATTCCCCTGGTCATCGGTGTGAATGAGGCGATTTGGAAAGTAAATCCCGAAATACTCAAGGAAGCAATAGTGGAATGGCTACTAAGTCTTTCCAACATTTCATCCAATAAGAGGTAGGGGGAAGTGGTCCTTCCGGTGGCTTGATTTAGTTTTTCGATAGTCAATACCCCACATTCTCCACCCGGTGACTGTCCGTGTGGACAACTTCCGTCCCCATTCATCACCCTTGGACTACGGTCATGCCTCCCTTCTTGGGCACTACGTGAACGGGGCTCACCCTTACGTAAGGAACAGAATAGATTAATCCCCGCATTCAACGTAACTTTCAATCTCTTTCCTTCACCACGCTCCTTAAGGGTGGGGTTGAGTTACGTTGAGGTTCAAGATCGAGGAAGGCCATCCTCGTTTTCAAAGAGCAATGCGATGCTAGCTATCGATGGGCTAATTCCCTTGATATCCTCAATTGCTATACCACTGACCCTTGATATTTCTCCAAAACAACAAGTAATTTCCAAAGAGGGACCATCAAGTAGCATTGAACAATACATCGGCCGTAGCTTTGCATCCATCCAATACAAATATTTTAAAGAGTGGGGAGGGGTTCAATTCAAGTTTTACCTCGGGAGAAGGGCGTAGCATACTTCTCCTTATCCTTGTCACTCTCAAGCGACATAAACCTCCACCACATTCTTGTTCAATAGGTGGCTTCACAAGAAGCCACCTTTTCTACATCTTCCATCTCCTCAATGTCATAATCATACAATCATAGAAACATAGCTCTTACATAGAGGTCTCGGGCAAACCTTCCAACTCCTGTAGCGCCTTGCTCCTTTGCTTATAAGCCCCCGAATGCCTCCTAAGCTCCTCGATAAGGCCTCGGTACCTACAAAACTCTCATGAAGATGTCAAAGTAGGTGCCAAGACTCTAAAAACGCACTATAATTGCATCTTTTCACACAATTCATTCCAAAGCACAAGTGAGAAGCAAATGAGCTAAAATGGGACTAAATTGCGAATGAAAGCTCAAAACAAAGCCTAAATAGGAGGAAAATGAGTCGAATGAGTGGCCACAAAAGCCACTTATCAAACATCCAAAAATTCTAACCAAAAAATCCAATTGCAACACTACCTGAGTTAGGGTTCTACATAATTGAAGCAAATCCGAAAATTGAGCCTTCTTAATCGATCCCTGCACTAATTCCTCCAACGATTCCTCCTTTGACAAAACACACTTTTCAATCACATCCTCATCAAAAACCATCCTTGGCATACCTTCTAAATCCACCCGCAAATTGGGTTTTTTCTTCAAAACCACCGGCGATTGGTTAGTAATATGGGTTGAATCATCCTTACGCTCAAGAGCTCTAGTGATTATCTTCTGTAATTTCCTCTTTTCCATGGAAAATGAAGGAAAGAAGAAACCAACCCTAGAGAGAGAGAGTCGTGAGTCTCAACATTCTACTTTTGTTTTTTGCAACGTGGGATATTGTGGTAGCTAATTCTTCCAGTTGGCTCAATTATCTTAACCTTGTAAATTGCCATTGTAGTAGTTTTGAAGCAGGATGACGACTTCAAGCCAAATTACAAGGAGGTTTGAGTGCAAATGCAACGACTAACACAAAAACGTGGTTGTGTTGTTGATGTTGCTATTGTGTGATTGTTGCATGATATGTTGTCATGCAATGTTGTTTATCTTGTTTTCCTTGGCTTCTCCTTCAAGCTTCTATCCTCTTCTTGTATTCCTCTTCATTATCTTTTTTTTCCTTTTAATTTGCTTGAAGCTCATGTGATTGTTGATACTTTCTTTGATTTTCTCTTTTATTCTTACCAAAAATACACAACATATTACTCCGTACTAAGTATCAATTATTATAAAAATAGCTATTAAATAAAATAATGAATAAAATAAAATCTATCCGAACGACAATACAAACGTATTATATGGTAGACTATCTGACCCACTAGACGAAAAATCCTGGATCCGTCACTATCTATGCAAACACTCGATCACCCGACTTATAAACCGAATACACTATGATTGAATTTAGCACCCCCCATTTTGAAATTTCCGGTCCGCCACTAGAGGCGGGGCGGGTGGAGGGCAGGGATAACATAGAATCCACCCCCGCCCCATCACCCATGGTGGGTATGATTTTTATCCCCATCCTTACCCCACCACCCGCCAAACTAAGACCCATCATAACCTCGTCTCATCACCCATGGGGCGGGTCTCTTATTTTACCCGCCGTACTGATAAGCATACTATATATAGTAATCATGGGTATAGATATCCCCTACTGTCTAGACGAGGGGACACATTGCTTCGTGCACCTATGTGTCACCCTCCTAAGGCTACATCACACTATAGGCACGAAGGGGTACAAGCCATCCTTGCCCCAATTCGCCCCATTCTAAAGCACGAAGTGGTATGAAGCCACATTTACACCGCTTTGCCCCACACTAATCCTAGCAAGCCACATCAACAATCCATACATTCCCTTACCAAGTCAATGTAACGCTGCCACATTAATGATCCTTTCAAGCCTTCACTCAGCCAATCACAATGCCCCTGATCATTACACACATACACACGATCATGTACTATACACATGACTTATAATCGCCAATCAAAGCCAGCCCCTACATGCGTGGTCAACACACACACTATATCACATGCCCCGCACATGACCATCGCATGACACGTGTTCAAACACTAACACGTGACCATCATTACCCAAGTGCACCGATGGTAACCATATCGTAACGGGCCCATAAGTATCAACAATCCCGAGCACCCATCAAAATGCTCATAGTACCTAGCATAGCCTACACTAGTCCTAGGCACAACCCCAAGCCATGCCCCATGGCCTAGGGACCTTGCCCATGGGGGCTTCCCAAGGCTAAGGGAGGGACCTTCCCCTAAAGTAGTTTAAATTAAATGAATTCTTCTCACCCTATGAGACACCCATTTCAGTCTTTAGCCATATAATTCGTACGATTGCTCAAGATGCCATAAACTTGCCTCCAACAACCCTTAACGTTTTCCAAAGACTTAAGCTAACACACAAGGGACCTTAGACCATACCTTGGATCCTTTGTATCAAGCTTAGCTCGAACATAGTGTCACTTTGCTCATCGTAGCACATACGTGTAGCGCCTTAACCAATAACACAACGTTGTTAGGAGATGACCACACCATAGGGCCACTCCCACTTACTTGTATGATATCCACGCATGCCTGCACACCAAAGCACACATATATACACACACGCTGTAACACCCCAATCATTCTCCACCTTTACCTGGGAAATAATTAAACTAAAATACGGAGAATCATTGGCATGTCACCGCCACGTGTTAAAACATTTAGGCTAAAATCACAAATTGTAGCGGAAATCAAGTTAGTGCAAACAGTTTAAACCAAGGTATTAAAATCCCAATATGTAAAACTTGTTTAAAAAGTTGGAACCATTACGGCCCTTATTTGCAAACCAAGGCAAAATCCTTTTTTTCTTTTAAAACATAGCAAATCCGCAATATTAAAACGTTCTGAAGAGTCTACGATACGTATAAAAACTATCAAGTACGTCGGCTCTCCACTCAGACCATCCATCCAAGTCTTAGTTACTTTATTGCTAAACCTGTGAGTAATCTGCTCCCCGTAATTTCCAAATGAAATAAGGATCATCACAGGTCCACCAAAAGAAAGAAAACGTGGATGACAACAAACAACACAAAGCACACAATCAGCAAAGCTGAGTACATACAAATTACGAAATCAGAAAACAAACGGACATCATCTCCCCTAAAAACTGAACATACCGAGTTACGACCCCTGCTTAAAACAAAAGAAAACCTAACTGTGGTGTTCATAACCACTTAACAACATCAGACGCATACAACAGATCCCAAATGCAGACCAATATCACTACTTATTACATATAACTGCTCCAATACAATACAATCCCAAAATATCCACAGCTCTTGTTAACTAGATTGTACCTGCAAATTAATTTACACGACTCCAATATATGACTCAATATATTATACTATATTAGATATGATTTGAGCAATAGACAAGGTTGTCCAAATCCCAGACACACGAGGTGCCACAGTTCAATCCCAAAACAAATAAAATTACACAACCCATTATTAAAGTGTCGAAATTTTCAGAATTATCCAATGAATTACAGTGTCGAAATTTCTTATTGAAAAGTTAGATTTTTATGATTTTTCAAAACCTTTAAAAACTCCAAAAACATTTGCATAACATTGGTAAAATAAATTAAGCCGTTGATTTTGATGTGAAAACCCATTATTTTCAATACTCATAGCTTCGAAATATTCACGAGAATTCTGAAATTTATTAAAAACTTACGTAACACAAAGTCTAAGTTTGTATAAATATWTTATAAGTCATAAACAAGCTTAATTCATATTAAAACATGATTTAGATTCATCAAAACTTCCAAATACTCTTAAAAACCAATCTGAAATTTGTGTTTAAAGCCATAAAAATTCAACTTTT
>SNQN01000137.1:100393-120659 GCA_008642245.1 Bassia scoparia
CCCTAATTTCATAATCAACAAATCTGATTTTTTTTAATTAAATTGAAATTATCAATACAACCCAAAATACTAGCAATTCATAGATGATTAACTCAAAACAATGGTATATAATTTGATTGTAAACTTAGAAATTTAAAAGCAATTTAAAACATGAATTAAACATGGRAAGGAAGAATAAAGCAAGAGGAGAAAGGGGAAGAGGGAGGACCGACAACCGAGGGTGGCGGCCAGCAGGGGCGGCGGTCAGGAGTGGCGGCAGCAGCAGCGACCAACGCACAGCACAGCAACCACACTGCAGTGACAACAACAACACGACAGTAACCACCAGTACAGCAGCGACAGCGGCAGCAACGACACAACAACGGCTCCGACGAACCCTCACAGGCAGCAGCACCACCAGTACAATCGCTCCCTCTCTCTCTCTCTCTCGTGTCTCTGTCTCGGCTTTCCTCTCTCTCCCTTTTTTTGTTTTGAAAGACTGGATGGAAGGTGGCGTGAATAGTGATGAAGGAGTATGGGGAATTAAAACCCTTTTTAATAAATTAGGTTTTATTTAGATAGATTTGAATATCTTTTTTTTTGGATAAAATAAAATAAAACCAACTAAAAATAAATTTATAAAATATATCTTAAGCGAAGATAATAAAAATTAAATAGGATTTAAATAAATCGCATCGTTTTGTGAAATAATTGTTTTATATTTGTAGGAAAATATAATTATAAATATCCGAAAATTACGGGGGATTACACACGCACACATGGCAATGTATCGTATTGTCTTATTTGTATACTCGTAGCACCGAACGTGCTCAACTAAGGCGATGCCCCATACCAAGGCATGACATGCACGCCCATGGGCCCTTACACTTAGTCTGCTTTTAGACTTTTGAAATTAAATTTTTTGTTTTTGTTTAGAGATCCATATGGGAGGCGATGACAATCGACTACAGGATTTCTTGAAACAGAATTTTTGTAACTCGTGTTTGTTATTTTCACCTTTTTCTACCTTTTTGTTTAGAAAAAAAGTTTATAAATTTAGATAATTTCAAATAATCAAAAATAAATTGAAAAGAACAAACTTATAATTTTTAGGAAAATTTGTCAACAACTACCCACTTTTTGTACAACTTTGAAAACAACTACCCACTTTTATTTTTTTTTTTAAAACAACTACCCACTTTTTATAAAACATTTGTGAACCACGACCCATGGCAGATTTAAGGTGAAGAAAACCACTAAACTCATTTGTGGTCCCCACCAACTCTTGTTTTCAGACATCCCCCTCACCAGAATCATTGAAATGACCAAAATACCCCCTTCTCTTCTCTCTCCTCTCCTCTGTTCTTTCTTCCCTTCTCTTCTCCTCTATTCTATTTTTTTTATAATATTTCTCCTCTGTTCTTTGTTCCCTCTCTATTCTTCTTTCTTTTTCTTCCCTCGCTGGCTCGTAGTACTCAATTTCATCGATTTATTTCGCAACAAGCAAACCAAAACCCCAAAACAAATAAAATTACACAACCAAAAATCATATTCAACCAAGCATATCAAATGAAGATAAGTACTCCGTAATTCCAATGCAATAATTGACGCAATACAAATTGTGATTTATAAAGCTAAAACTAAGCAAAAATAAGAGAAATACACGAGCCCAAATTCGACCCTCAAACAACAACAACAACACTCAATTCTTGAGCCTTAGAACACCTAAAATCTTGGAAATTCAAGTGATGGTTGAGTCCACTCGAAATCCCCAACAAAAACGCCCCAAATTGCATTGAAAAACCAATGAAATTACTCACCCAAAACCACGCAAAAGAGCAGCAACAACCACAAGCAAGGACTCCAAATTTTCGAATCATATTGCAGATTTTTGAACAAGTAAGAGCAAGAGCAGAATTAACGAACATAACTTCACTAATTTAGGAAATTCTGCCCAGAATGGCACTCAAAAGCCCCCAAAAAATCAAATTGCACGAACCCTAAATCCCAAAATTTCGAAAATAAACCTAGAAATTGGGTTTAATTCGAAAATTTTGATTTTTGTGAGAAATTTGAGTGATTAGTGAGTTTGAGAGTGAATTTTGTGATTGATTTTGAGATTTGAGTGTGAGATTTGAGTTTGAATGAGTGAGGATGAGATGAGAGATGAGAGATGTGAGATGATAGAAGAGAGAGAGTGAAATAATTGAAGTCAGAATGTATAACAAAGAAGAGAGAAAGGAGAAAGAAGAAAGAAAAAAGAAAAAAGAAAAAAAATAAAATGAGGGTATTAAGGTCATTTCATATTCTCAGGGGAGGGAGTTTGGCCGGAAAACAGACAAGGAGTGGGGCCCACATCGTGTTGGGTGGTTTTTTTGACTTGAAATCAGCTAGGGGTCGTGGTTCACAAAGTCACATATAAAAAGTGGGTAGTTGTTTTAAAAAAAATAAAAGTGGGTAGTTGTTTTCAAAGTTGGACAAAAAGTGGGTAGTTGTTGACAAATTTTCCTAATTATTATGAATAATTGTTATTCACTCAACTAACGCCTAGAAAAAACTTATCCTCTCAATGGACCCTGTCTTTGGAGATGACATGCTTACCAGGAAGGGCTGAAGAAATTCAAAAGGTAATGGACGCCGTCTTTRCAGATGACATGCTTAAGTCCCTAAGGGACAAGCAAGCCGAGATGAAGGTAAGCCGAGGCTTCCATATGACAATCAATCCTCATTGATTGTATAGAATTTAAAATTCAGTAATGTGTTGTTTGCAGGCCAGCGAGATGCCTTCCAACCTCGCCTTTTGGTCCATTGGGACTTAGTCAAGGGTGAAAATAATCTCTTCAAAAGGCCAAGACCCCCCCCCCCCCCAAAAGGCGAGGGAGGACGAGACAATGATTTAGGACAAGAAGACCAAAATCCAGGACAAAGAGGCTAAAATTCAAGATAAAGAGGCCAAGATCCGGGACAAGGTTCTTGTCAAAGAATAATCGAGTGCTAGTAAAGGTGCTCTTCTACGGAGSTTGAAGACCTYTGACAAAGGCCATATTTCCAAGGGCCWTTTTTTWAAAGCGGTCCCCAGAAAGGCCAAGWGCGGAGTCCGACTTTGCTACAGATTAAAAATATTCAATTGACTTTTGTTGACTAATATTGACCAAGTACGACATTTCACATGGAATTCAGTCTGGCGATATAAACMCAAGSGTTAGGAGGGAAGAAATGGGGAATGATCCATTATGCACAGTTTAAGGAAGAAAGCCTTGTACAGTTCAAATGAAAGCTTGGAGAGAGAGAGAGAGAGAGAGAGAGAGAGAGAGAGAGAGAGAGAGAGGAAAGCTATTTAAATAAAAGAAACGCCAAACAACCGTTGCCATGGAAGAAACCGTTCACTGCTACCCCACATTCTTCATCACTCAAGGTCTATAAATAGTAGAGCAGAAGGTGGAGGAAAGGACACCAATAACACATCTTACAATCAATTTATCTTTTTGTTTAGCATTTATTGCTTTCCTTAGTCACACTTGGCTTAGTAGCCAAGTATAATTTAGAGTAGATTAGCATTAGCATAGTGTAGTCTATCATCATGTATTAATAGTTTGGTACTTCATTCCCGATTCTGTGAACATGGAGGTAATTATCCTTCTTTGTAATACAATTGTAGACTGACCGTATCGTTACTATTTTAATGGACAACCTTTTTCATCTTGTCCATCTTGTTTGTTCTAACCTTCAATTTCATTCCACACTAGGCTTAATTCCAAAGTTCAAWACCATCTTTAGTCTTTGTCTACGACCCTAGGAGACTTTTACGTTAGCGAGGTTATGCGCTATAAYTGGTAAYCAGAGGGGCAACCCCCTACCGAACTAAAAACAATATTGGACGRTTGACTTGTTGGTGAAGTGAAAAATCACCTCAAYARACTTCAMAAGACAAAAGGRTRAGAATGGTCTTCATTAGCTCTTCGGTTAGTCTTTGCCTCATTGTCTAAATTTGTCTGTCAGCCATGAGCAAGCTTCCTTATTTTATGTTATCTTTTAGGTGTTGTCGAGGTTGTTCATGAGGGACAATCCAGCAGAGAAGTTGGTGAACTACCCGGTGGGCATCTTGGTGCTCCCTTCTTTAGGACAGACAATGACTGTGTTAGCGGGTCTTATCCACGTTTTGAAGTTAAGTAGAGAGAGCTCGACATTAAGCTGCCGAGGGAGTACATAGATGACCTTAGTTAGCTGGAATTTGGCAAGTTGACTCTTGAGGACTATGTTCCTCCACACATTATAGATCCTTTCAGGGTGCATAAGTGCGAAAAGGCTTCAATCAAGAGCCAAACAATAATTACATAGTCGGCTTAAGGGAGTTTATCAAGAAGAAAGAGCTAAGGCTTGATAAGGAGATCAAGGATCACTTGGCCGCATATAAAGACTTCCCTACAGTTGAAGCTATGCCAAGTACTAGCAAATTCGGCTCTATGAATAGGCGAGAGATGTTCAAGTACGTCTTTAATTTCATTCTGTATGACTATAAGGACACCTTGACTGTGCTTGATGAAGGTCAAATTGGGCGAGTGTTGACATTGCTAATGGAGGTATAAAAATCTCTTTTTCTTTTACTCCTTTTTTCTTTTTTTATTCGACCTTTCTAACACCAAAGTCACAACCTCCAGAGTTTGGTCTGAGTGGAGGAGGTGAGAAAAAGAATGAGATCCRAGTTTAGCCTTAATAAGAAAGCTCAAGYAATGAGTTTGMATTGTAATGASTACTTGGACCAACATACTCGAGCTCTTGAGCATAAGAACTTCGAAGCYAATAGGGAAATTGCTCGGAATGTCTATGACAYAGGCCGRTCTTACAAGATTGCTCTGATCGGMTATGTAGAAGTGACCGTGGAACTCAGGTAGGCCAAAGAAAAGTTGGGTTAGACCGAGTCCTCTCTGAWGACRAGTTGATGAAGGAGTTGGAAGCCGAGTCTAAGAAGCCGGTTGTAAAGAAGGTTCAAGCGGCCAGAGACGAAATGGAGGCCATTGTGAACCGACTAAAGAAAGAGTCCAAGGATGCTAAAGCTACGAAAAAGGTGTTATATCAGCTAGGGTCTAATTTTATTAAGTCACCTCTTCCCAAAGTTTGGGGAATGAATAAAATCGAGATCGTTCCTGCCGAGCTCCTCACCAAGATGGTGGAGTACGTTGAGAATCTTTCTCTATGGGAGCTTGGTGACCGAACCACCTCTCAGTCAGAGTAGAAATTCCAACACTTCCTTCTTCCTTCTAAAGAGGAGGAAATTGGTGAAGAGTAACAGCAGGATGAGGATGACCAACATGATGATGAAGGCAATCATCAACAGAATTAGGGCGGTTCCTTGTTAATTTCACTTTGTATTTAACTTTATTAAACTTGTCTTTTAGTTTAGTAATAACAATTCGATTTTACATGTAATATTTGATGAGTCGGCTAAGTAGTTGGCCTTTTCGTAACTTTGACTCTCAATGCATTTCTATTCTTCATATTCACATTTTGCATTTCGTCATTATAATTACCTACATTTGTCCCTTACCCAAGACGGTCGATGATATAACACCCCTTGCAACACACAAGCTGAATTGAGAAAGATAGGGCCTTGATAAACCATAAAATGGCAAGTTATCATTACACCGGGCACAATTTTCTTTACTAAGCACCCTTAAAAATGAGTTTTAATTTCCTAATAATTTTAAATTATTTTTGGAAATTTTTCTAGATTTTGTTTGGAATTTTTTTGAAAATTTTCTAAGCAATTTTCGGAGTTTTCAACAATTTAATTAATTTTGCAATAATTAATTAAACTATCAAAACAACTTCAAAAATCATGAAATTTTAAAAAAATTCACAATATTTTACATGGAATCTATTTCATATTTTTCTATAATTTTTAAACTTCAGGAAAAATAGTTATGAATTTTTGAAGCAAAAACGCGCACCCGAGCGAAACGGCTCATTCTGGAAGCTTCCGGAACATTCCCGAGTGTGGAGCCCGATGGCTTGCTCTCTAAGACTTCCTAGGTTTCTCTCCTAACTTCTTGGGTATGAATGGAATCATCACATATTTTATTCTCAATTTATTTTATACGGACAATCTAAAAAGGCAAGAAAATCAAGCGGAAAAGGGAAAGAATTCTGGGCGCTATTATGCCCAGCTCTCTTGCTCTCCAAGCTTCTTTTGCCTATAAATACATAGCCCACAACTTCATTTCACACACCCTCAAGTGCTAAAGCAAGCCTATGCTCGATTCTCTCCTCTCTCTCTCACTCTAAAAACACTCTCAAACACATTCAAAATTCTCTCTCAAAAACATTCAAATTTACACAAATTGTTTTGCATTTCTCAAACACATTAAGCACAATTTCAWYATTCAATTAAGGTMCTTTAAGGTTTKATTTGGTATCTTCAAAGGCTACAAGGGTTCTTAAGGATCTGAAGCATCGTTCTCGATCGAAAGCACCGTGTTGAAAGGTTAGTTTGAGGCTAATGTCTCAATTTCTTAACACCCTTTTGCATGCTTGTTAGAAATTTTACTTTCTATGTAAATTAGCATATAATATTGATTATCAAATATTTGAAATAAATTAAAATCAACCTTAAGCAAACTTTTTAATTCTTATTGAATGCTTGCATGCTTGCAAATCACAACAACTATTATGTCTTAAACAAAGATCAACAATTTACATGATGACTAATTCATGGACAAATTGGCTTTTAGACACTTTGAAAATATGAAATTCAACACACATATCGTAACAACAAATTAGTCCATATATGCATCTATTTCTATTAAACAACCTGCCTAGTAATTACATGCTTAGGGTTAAAACGGAAATATCTTTGGTGTTGTCTTTTTGACAATGGACACGCAATGACTGAGTAGAGTCCGCTAGATGGGGGGGGGGGGTTGTGCACTACTTCGCCCTTACCCTTGTCCCCTAATCCATGACCTTTGGTGCACGACCAAACTATGGAGTCCTTCGCCTTGCTTTGTGCAATTATAGACAAGGCTTAAAACGAGTTCCGTAGCTTCCCGAAAGAGCGCGATGACGACTTCCTTTCCTCATTTTCGAGTACAATACACTCAAACTCCAGGCATACTCACACTATGAAAAAGCAATAATTCAATTCTAGCAACACCAAATTCATCACCGAGAGTTGTATCCCCGCGTTAGAGGGACCAGACCTAGTCCGGTCCGGTGACGCCCCGACGCCCGTACAATCATTATTTGTATGTATTGTGTACTAAAGCCGAAGGCAGAATAGTTCGGGAAGTTCACAAGTTTGGATTGATGGACTCAAGAATATTTAGGAGTGTTGAGTCAATCAATCCTTATTGATTTCCCTCGAACTTGTTGGACTAAGTTGCCTTTCGGATTCTATATCCCAATTAGATTAGATTGTCAACCGCCAATTTTTAGCAATTTCACTAATCTAGGCGCAATAAGTTATTCCATCGAATCATAATCATATAGACGAATGTGCCTTATTTTGGGTATCTTAGTAACCAAATAAAGTTAATTTCTAAGTGTTAATTTGTTATTGTTAGCCACCAATGCCGTATTTTTCTAGGCCGCCTGTACCTAATTTTGGTTTACAAGTGGTCTACAAGCCTCTCTAAGGGCCAAGTGTGCGTGACACAACTTTTTAAGTGCGAAGAACACTTGGAAGGCTAGGAGGAAGTGACGATAATTTTTTATAAATACAAGTCTCCTATGAAAGGCCTCCTATACCGTATTTTGGGTTAAATGTGGTCTTCAAGCCTCTATAATGGCCGAGTGTCTGTGACACAACTTTCCAAGTGCGAATCACACTTGGAAGACCGCATGTACCCTATTTTGGGTTAAAGGTGGTTTAGAGGCCTCTATGAGGGACGAGTGTTTGTGACACAAGCGAATCACACTGGGAAGATCGCTTGTACCCTTTTTTGGGTTACAAGTGGTTCATAGGCCTCTATTGAGGCCGAGTGTCTATGACACAATCTTCCAAGTGCGAATCACACTTAGAAGGCCGTCGGTACCCTATTTTGGGTGATCGGTGATTTACAGGCCTCTATGAGGACCGAGTGTTTGTGACACATAATCTTCCAATTGTGAATCACTCTTGGAAGGATGCTTGTATCCTATTTTGGGTTACAGGTGGTTTGCAAGCCTCTATTAAGGCAGAGTATTTCTCATAATTTCCAAGGTTGATTTAAACATTGAATTTAAGGTTTAAACATGCACATAAATTGAGAAAATAAGTTGATTTCATTTCGCGAATGGCAAAGAAAATTGACCAAAACTAAAACATTCATTAAATTTCATTTCCTAGTCTACACTACACATAGTACATCTTGAGATTATCAACATTCAATGCCCTAGGTAGTCTTTACCTTTTTGCAATCTCAAGCTTGTAAGTTTCATCTCTTAGTACTTCACATATCCGATAGGGACCCTCCCAGTTTGGGGTTAGCTTGCTTTGCTCCTTTGCTCATCCTTAAGCTTCCATCTTCCCTAGTAACATGTCTCCCAATCTCAAGGTTCAATGAGACGCCCTTTTGTTGTACTCTCTAGTCATTTTTAGCTTGTACAATTGTTGTCTTAGCAAGTCATTGCCCCTAGTATTTGACAAGAGGTCTAGATTGTTTCTCATGGCAGCCCAGTTTCCTTCCTTGTCGTTCATCATAACCCTCATAGTGGGTTCCATCATTTCAATGGGTAGGACTGTCTCCGATACATAGACTAGAATGAATGTAGTTTCTCCGATGGAGTTCTTTGTTGTAGTCCTGATGTGCCACAACACATTATATAATTCTTCCACCTAGAGACCCTTTGCGTCAACCAACTTCTTATAAATGCCATTAGCTTGAGGACGAGAGACCAAAGCAAAGTGCCCCGTAGTTCCTTGTTGAGCCAACCAGTTGGTCAACTCATTGATATCAAACTAAGTGTCATTATCAAACACAATAGATTGAGGAATTCCAAATCAAGTGATAATATTTTTCCAAATGAATTTCTYGACATCTGCAGTTTTGCTACTCTTCACTGGTTCAACTTCTACCCACTTAGTGAAGTATTCTACAACTACTAACACAAACTTCCTCTACCCCGAAGCTTAAGGGAAAGGACCCAATATGTTCATTCCCCACTTAGCAAAATGAATGGGAGAAAGGRTARTGGATAGTTCAGAGGYTGGACTTTGATGAAGGTTCYCATGAATTTGACATTTTCTRCATTTCCTTACATACWTCAAAGTATCTTTCCTCAAACTAGGCTAGAAATATCTAGTTCTTAGGGTCTTACATGCCATTTCCCTCGCCCCTATATGAGAACCACCGAATCCTTCATGTATATCTTCCGAGATTTCCATCCCTTTTCAGAAGTAACACACTTAAGAAATGGATGAGAATATGACTTCTTGTAGAGCTCATCATTCCAATATACAAAACCATGAATCCTTTTATTTCACATAATTGGCTCGGAGTGAATCATAAGGCAAAATGCCTTCTATGTTGTACTTCACTATCTCATCCATCCATGAATTCCCTCGATCAATGAAGTTGGTATCCTCAAGGTCGTCGATACACCTCTTATCTTTGACTTCCCAAAAGACAAATCATGGGGAATCTCTGGTAGCTGAGCTTGTAAGCTTTGATAGGGCATCGACCTATTTGTTCTCAAATCGAGGCACTTGTATTAAAACTGAAGGTTCCCGAGGGTACTCAAGATGGGGGGTGAATTGAGTGCCTATTAAAAAATATCGATTATTGAATGTTCTAGTTGAGTAGACCAGTAAACTGGTCTGGTGGAGGAATAATATTGAACAATACGTAAATAGTATAAAGCAATAAAGTAAAGGCACACTAAATTTAACGAGGTTCGGCAACTATGCTTACGTCCTCCTACCCTAGTCACTTTTATAAATTATACTCCGAATAATGAAAGTAACCCTCACTAAAAGTCTGTGAACTCACAAACACAATGAATCCCCACACTCAACCCAAGTGTGCTCTTTTCGCACTTGAACTCACAAGCACTCAGTAATGAACTCTCAAAAGATACCCAATCACCAACCCCTTTGTTGGTAATTCAATACAATGAAAATCTCTCAATAGTCACTCAACGAGTTACAAGAGTAATATGAACGCTCAAATAATGTGCACTCGAGTGATGGACTTTTTCTTGCTTGATCTTAGAATTAAGGCTTTTTCTTTCTCTCAAAAATATAACTCTTTATAAACCCGTGAGAGAAGTCCTACATGTGAGTATGCATGCTCCGGATATTTATAGCCAAAGGCTTAGTAATTACTTGAAGTCGAAACCCTAAAACATGTAAGATAACCAAACAATTCTTCTTACATATTTTATGAAAGTATCACAAGATATTATTTCATGCTAGTTAAAATAATATCTTGTGTTACCTTATTCTAACACAAGTCACTACCAAATATTCTGAACATAAATCCTCACCAGATCATCTTGAAGTTTCCAAAATTTGTTTTAGGAAAACTTTCCAAAAATCTTTTCTTGCTCGACAAGATGATTCGTGTTGTGAAAATAGCTGAACTGTTTTCCCAACTGGTAGTGTTAAAGCCAATTGACCAACTGGTCTAGTTGTCTTCAAATTCTACGAAAAAAAGCCTTTTGTCAATCAATCAATAATACAAACATTAATCAGTCACACTCATGCACTTTTACAACAAGAAGACTTATTCTAACACTAGAACTAATCTTCATGTTCTTCAAGTTCTCGAAGCTATCCTTGATTTCTTCATTACAAACTGGATCTTCTCGAGTCTTTCTCGAAGGAGCTTTTTGCTTCAAGAGTTGGAATTCCTATATTCTAAACACATATAAAACTTTGCACAATATAACTTGTTAGCATACTGTCACTTTCTTTCAAGTGACCAAGAATAGTTCCTCGGCTATTCAAACCAGCTGTATTCATCAGATCAGTGTACCTGTTCTTACAATTGTTTGTCATCGCTCAAAACACTAAGGGACTCAACAAAAACAAACTTTTCCAAACCTTCACTTCTTTCTTTACCATGTCTAGGTACTTGATTATGTTTTCATCTCGAGCTTCGTACTCACCATTGATATGGCTAAATATTAGTTGAGAATCCGACATTGCTTCAATCTTCTTTGCCCTGTATCCTTACACATCTTGAGATTAACGACTAGAGCGTCATACTCAACCTCATATTGGAGGTCTAGAATTTAAACTTCATAGTGTATTCGAAAGTATCTCCTTCTACAGATTGGAACAATATTCCAGCTCCACATCCATTCTGCGTTGATGAAACATCTACAAACAATATCTAAACATCGTTTTGACCATCTCTAACTAGCTTAGAGGTCTAGTCATCTCAACAGTGAAATCTGCCATGGCCTGCCCCTTGATTGCTTTCCTTGGCTCAAAGGCAATGTCATATGCACTCAAGGCCAAAGACCATCTCARCATCCTTCCCGAGGCTTCAAGCTTAGTGAGAGGTTTCTTGATTGGTTAGTTTATATAGACCACAATCCTTKTGCTAAAAAGCATGGCTTATTAAGCTTTTGGCTAGCCATGAGCAATGCCAAACTGAACTTCTCCGTTGTGCATATCGTAACTCTACACTATACAAGACATGGCTTACAAAGTAGGTTGGAAGTTGTGCCCCTTMTTTTTCRGCAACAAGAACATCTAACAAAGCATATTTGGAAACAGCCAAATAAAGGTACAATGTTTCACCAACCATTGGACTAATCAACCTTGGCAAGGAGTGTACGTGCTCTTTCAACTTCACAAAAGCTTCCTCCCCTTCTGAAGTCCACTCAAACTTGCATTTTTTTCTTGATTGCTTTAAAGACAGGGTGGCACTTATCTCCAGACTTAGATAAAAATCGCCTCAGTGCCACTAGGCATCTTGTTAACTTCTGCACCTCTTTGACATTGGTTGGKGACTTCATATCGAGCACAACTTGCACTTTGTCTAAATTTKCTTCAATTTCTCTTTCATCCACCAAKAATCCTAAGAACTTCCCTGAYGTCACACCGAATACACACTTCTTAGGATTCAATTTCGTATGATAATGCCTTAGTTTGTCGAACGTCTCCTTGAGATGTTGGGGATGATCAACCAATTTYTTGCTTTTGATTATCATRTCGTCAATATAGGCCTCTACATTACTACCTATTTGAYGAGAAAATATTGCGTTKTCACACCTTTGAAAGGTAGCCGATGCATTCTTAAGACTAAAAGGCATGACCTTATAACAATATAACCCATTGTYTGTAACAAAATMTGTTTTGYCTTGGTCCTTYCGGTSCATTCTTTTTATGGCAGGACAWGTCATTTTGAATCTTCTTGTAACAAGAAACAAATAGAACTGAAAAAGAATATCAAACAAGTTTGGGTGAAGAAACAAGATTCTACTTCCTCATCTAAGGAACCCGAGGAAACAAGGGTTCCTCAGACTAATGCTTAAGTTCTTTTGCAGGTTCTAGTGAGGGGGAACAAAACATGGTGCCTCGACAGTGGTTGTTCTAAGCATATGACTGGTGGTAATTCGAAGTTTCTCTCACTGAAATCTTATGAAGGTGGAACTATGACTTTTAATGACAACAAGAAAGGTGATACCATCTCCAAAGGTAAAATTAGTAAGTCTAGTTCCCACTGTATAGAAAATGTGTATTCAGTAAAGGGTTTGAAACATAGTCTTTWAAGTATTTCTCAATTCTGTGATAAAGGAAATACTRTAAAATTTACAGATGAAAAATGTCATATCATCAAAAACTACARTGGACTTATTATTTTGGAAGGATCTAGAAAAGGAAACACTTACATAGTSGATCTTGATTCTATTCCAAGAAACAATCTKATTTGTCTCARTGTGATTAAGGATGATGCACTGATTTGGCACAAGYATTTTTGTCATGCAAGCTTTACTCACATGAAACAKCTATATTCGAAGAACTTCGTAGTTAGACTACCAAATTTCAAGYTCCCCGGTCAATATATTTATGATGCTTRTGTAAGGGGGAAGCAGATCAGATCTTTCTTTCAAAGAAAAAATATGATAACTACATCCAAACCATTAGAWTTTATTCACATCGATCTTTGTGGTCCAATGCGAATTAAAAGTAGAAGTGGGAAAAGGTATGTGCTTGTAATAGTAGATGACTATTCAAGATTCACTTGGATGATATTATTGACAAGCAAACACAAAACTTATGATGAGTTTGTAGCCTTTGCTAAGAGAATATAAAAGACAAGTAGATTTCAAATAGCTTCGATTAGGTCTGATCATGGAACTGAATTTGAGAGCTTACAATTTGATGAGCTTTGCAGGAAAAATGACATGAATCACAATTTCTCAGCTTCGAGAACTCCACAGCAAAATGGAGTTGTTGAGAGAAAGAACAAGACTTTAGATGATATGGTAAGGACCATGCTCAATGCAAGTGGTCTTGCAATGAAATTCTAAACAGAAGCCATTATTACTGTTTGTTATATAATCAATCGAATTCTGTTGAGACTTATAATAAAAAAGACACCTTATGAGCTACTTAAAGGAAGAAAGCCTAACATTTCTCATTTTAGAACTTTTGGGTGCAGGTGTTTTATTCATAATAATGGAAAGAGAAGCCTARGAAAATTTGATGAACGAAGTGATGAAGCTGTGTTCCTTGGCTATTTTGATCACAGCAAGGCATACAGAGTTTATAACAAGAGTACTATGTGTGTTGAAGAAAGTATACATGTGGTATTTGATGAAGCTAACTCACTTTCTAACATGCAGGGAATAGATAATAGTAATTTTGAAATTGGTTTGATTAGAAATGCAGATCTAAATGAGGAAATCAGYAGGCAACCTAAGGAATCCCCTACAATTCAGGAAGAGGAACAAAATGTAAACACTGAAGTTCCTCAACCTTAAGCTGCAGTAGAAGAGGAGACTGAAGAGCATGCTRAAAAAGCTGAAGGAACAGAGGGAACTCAAGCTAGGACAACTCAAGAAGGAGTTMTGGTGAGAGATTTCCARCCTAAACCCTAGAAGAACMAAAAATCTCACCCTAAWGATCTCATAATCAGTGATATCAGTAAAGGAACTCAGAAAAGAGCTCAACTGAGGAACTTMTGCGCCTTTCATGTATTCCTGTCTATTCTTGAACCTAAGAACCATGAGGAAGCCTTGAAAGATACTGACTAGGTAAATGCCAAGCAAGATAAACTCAATGAATTCGAAAGAAATAAGGTATAACATTTTGAACCTCTACTTAAAAACAAGAAAATTATTGGACTAAAATGGGTTTTTAGGAACAAACTAGATGAATATGGTACTATTGTGATAAACAAGGCTAGAATAGTTATTAAAGGTTACAATCAACAAGAAGGCATAGATTTATAAGAAAATTTTGCACCTGTAGCTAGGTTAGAAGCTATTCGAATTCTTATTGCTTTTGCATCTTTCATGTGTTTCAAACGCTATCAAATGGATGTGAAATGTTCTTTCCTAAATAGATTCCTACAGGAGGAAGTTTATGTTGTACAACCTCCAGGTTTTGAAAATCACAAATTTACAAATCATGGTTTTAAGCTTGACAAAGCTCTCTATGGGTTGAAGCAAGCACCTAAAACTTGGTATGAAAGATTATCCAAGTTTCTTTTACAAAATGATTTTAAAAGAAGAAAAGTTGACAAAACCTTGTTTTTGAAAACTGATATGCTTGTTGTGCAAATTTATGTTGATGTCATTATATTCGGTGCCACTAATAAAAAAAACTTTGTAAATACTTTGCTGACCTAATTAGTGGAGAATTTGAAATGAGCATGATGAGTGAGTTAAACTTCTTTCTCGATTTGCAAATAAAGTAAACAGAGAGGGGGAACTTCATGCATCAACAGAAATATATAAGGGAACTTCTAAAAAAGTATGATTTTGATCAAGTCAAAACTAATCACACTCCTATGGGAGTTGGTACTAAGCTGGATGAAGATCCACAAGGCATTTCAGTGGATTAAAAGAGATATAGAGGTATGATTGGTTCTCTCTTATATTTAACTACCAGTACACCTGACATTTCATTTAGTGTTGGAGTGTGGGCACGATTTCAATCTATTCCTAAAGAATCACACTTAACAGCAGTTAAAAGGATTTTTAGATATTTGAAAGGAACAGAGAACTTAAATCTCTTCCATCCTAAGAGTGATACTTTTAATTTGCAAGGTTTTACTGATGCTGACTATGCAGGAGATTTGGTTAACAAAAAAAGTACTTTTGGAACACTCCAATTCCTTGGTTCTTGTCTTGTTTCTTGGGCATCTAAGAAACAAAACATTGTTGCCTTATCAACTGTAGAAGTAGAATATGTAGTTGCTGCTGCATGTTGTTCCCAAGTACTTTGGAACAAGCAACAACTAAGAGAAGATGGTATGAGGTATGATTGCATTTCAATTTATATTGACAATACAAGTGCCATATGTATATCAAAAGATCTAGTGCATCACTCTAGAGTTAAGCACATATAAGGCATCATTTCTTAAAAGATTAAGTTGAGAAAGGCTTAATCAAATTGGATTTTTGTGAAATTGAAAGTCAAATAGCTGATATTTTGACTAAGCCTTAGCAAGAGATAAGTATGAAGAATGCACATGGAACTTGGGGTGATACAACTATATTAAGAGGAACTCCAAAATTTTCCCCATCAAAGTAAAAATTTCATTAGCCATGCATATTATGTGCATCTCATGTACAATTTTGTGTTTTTACACTATTCTGAGTATCTGAGCATATATGTGAATTAAAGGCATGAAGCTATGTGTATTTTAGATTTAAAGTTTAAGTGTAAATTAAGTTGACATTGAAAGCCCATAATTTGCTTTGTTCATTAGTTCAACAAATTAAATTGATGATGATATAATGGACTAAATTTATTTTATATCAAAAGTACAATATATCATATTTTACTTGTTCCCCATATAATAAAATTCATATCACAAATATCTTGGTTTCACAATTTTTAAATTCAAATAACCTAAATTTCCATACAAAACTGTATGAAATAAGCTTCTTTATTATCTATTTAATGCCCTCAACTTAACTTGTCAAATCAAAGAGAATTAAAAGAATCTTGTTACTGACCAAATTAAACTCACTTGCATTATCATCATTCGTCCTTTTTCCCCTATTCACCTCAACCGTACACCTCACCCCCTCAAATAAATTACCCACTCCTCCAACATGCAAAACATCATTCACCACTATTTAACATCAAAACTCAAAACACTTTCTTTCTCATCAAGATCTCTCAATTACTCCATGGAAACTGACCACTTAATCGTTTCTCCCACTGAAAAATTCACAAAATTGGAAACATCACCTCAAAAAATCGGAAAAACTCAAGCTCTAAGAAAAAGAAGTTTCAGCAAGTAAGAAGAAGAGATCAAGGAGTTGGGCGAGCTAATGTAAGGAAAGAAATCCATGGCTCGCACGGAAATTGAAGGCCGATATGAGAGATTCTTGACTGGTCTGTGTCTACATGTCGAATGGTGCTACAAAAGTAAGTTCACTCAACTTTTGGACATTGTTAAATTTCAAAGTTGGATGGATTTATTGGGCAAGCCGTTTAAGAATGTTTATGCTTATGAGTTATTGACTGAATTCTATGAGAATTTCACTTGTGATGAATCGAATTGGGCATGTAAGACTAAAGTTTAAAAAAACTATAAGCTTTGATGTGCAAGCCCTAAGTGATGCTCTGGAAGTGCCGTGTGAAGGGTATGCTCCCTACTTTAATGGGATATTGGAGGATCAGGAGGATGAACATGAAAAATTTGAGGGAGTTGATATTGGTGAGATTGTGAAATCAATTGGATGAAAAGCAACTATCACAAAAACGAACCACAAGAAATTTCTCCCAATTCAGAAAATCCTTTTTCACCTTGTTTTCTCATCCCTAGTTCCTCGTTCCCAACATCGTAATGAGGCAAACCATATTGATGTCATGCTAATGTATTTTTTGGAAAACAAAATCAAATTCAATTTTCCATTGCTCGTGATCAAACACTTGGCATTCATGTCAAATGGGTTGATTGTTGGCTATGAAACCTTACTCACCACTCTGATTGAATGTTTTGGCATTCATGTCTACAAATATGAAACCCCGCCCCTTCAAACAAATCATTTTATCCAATCCAAAACCCTAGCAAGTTGGAATTAAGAGGTAGTTGAAGGGAAGGTTGAGTTTGAGGTGAAGAGTGAAAAGGTGGATGTTGGAGAAGAAAGTGAGGAAGTTGAGGAGGTTGAGAAAGCAGAATCTGAGAAAAAAAAGGAGAATGATTTAGAGGGAGATATTGAGGAGGTTGAGTCCCAAACAAAGAAGTCAGTAGGAAAAGGAGTAGATGGGGGAGGCAGAAGGAGGAAGAGCTTGAGGGTGATAAAAAAAAAGTCATCACCTCAAAGGGTCATTCTCGAGTTCTTCTAGTTATATGCCGAAGGTACCAGAGTTGAGAAGGACACCAAATAGGAGTCCAAGGATGCTATGGGTACAAGAGATACAGGTTTTCCACAAGGTCTTGGATTTGGTAGTTTTAGTTCCTCTCATGTATCTGAGGAACTTTAGACTATCCAGACTACTCATCAGGAGTTGCTCAACAAGGTGGATGAAGTGTAATAGGATGCCTCCTATGGAGAATCTGCTAAAGGACCTTGCTAAGGAACTCATGGGGAGTGTTGCTGAGTTGGCAAAAACCTAGAAGGATATCTTGCACAGGCTCGAGGAGATGGTGCCGGAAGACCTTCCTAATGAAGCAGCTTGAGTTTTTCCCTATCCCTATCCTTTGCTATTTAGAAATTCAGCCCCCCATCCTTTTGCTACAATATTTTATCATGGTCTGTAATAGGATAATTTTTATTTTCTTTTGGTTTCTGTCCTTCTTTTGAAAGGGCATTGGATAATTTCTTTTGGTTTTTGGAACTAATTTATGGGTTGTACACAATAAACTATCTAATTATGCTTGCTTTGGTTTAAATTGTATGTGTGTGAATTGCATATTATTTGCTTGATTGCTCTGTGAAAGGAATACAACCATATGATTGGTGTTGTGTTTATATATTATCGACCGCAACTCTATAATTACAGAAACAAATCGTCAAACAAAGACTCCTGTTATATCAAAATTATCCACATGATCATCCCATTAAAAACCTCAAAAATCAAAGCTTTAAAATAAAATTAGTTTTATCGATTRCAAAATCAAACAAATATGAGCTCAAAATCAAAATCACCAATAAGGGTAATTAACATAAACATCAAATTCCAAAATCACCCAAATGAATCAAACTAATCAAAAATAGCATATATGAAGTCTACAATGTCATTTTGCACTTTGCCATTTTCATTTCCATAGTATTAGAGATGAACATCTATCACAAGACAAACTACTAACTACCACTACTACAATTTCGCCTAAGGCCGACCGAAATTATCGACCGAAAAAAAATCAGTCGCTAACATCGACCGACATCGACCGAAACCGGTCGGTGTAATATATCGACCGAATTAACGATCGATATTACCGACCGATTTTCGGTCGGTAAGTGTGGTCGGCCGAAGCCAATTTTCTTGTTGTGTACTTCATGATGATTCTCTACCCAAAATCATCAAATTTAGAGAAAACTTAGCATTTCTAAAAAAACTAAGCTTAAACAGTAACATATTAGAGTATGAAAACTTAAAAGTGCAAATTTCTCAATATACAAGCTCAAACAGAAGTATATCACAAGTCTTTGCAGAAAATAGAGCAAACAAAATGAACGAGCAATTTCATATAGATCTAGAACGCTATAGCAAATTACTATAAGCTTCATGAAGCTAGAATAAGGAATTCCTCAAAAAGCAACACAAATCGAAACATACGCATCACATTTATCCACTCTTTCATTATTTTTCAGATATTTATCAACAATTTCACAAGAATTACCAACAAAACTCGGAACACCGATCTCAAATAACAAATTCATTATAAAAAATTCGTACAAAACTAACATCAAATTTGTGCAAATCCTCACCAGTTCCTAGCCCAAATACCAAGAAAATCAGAGTAAAAAAATCTTAGAAAATCAAAAATCAGCTAGATCTAGAAAAATAACTATAAAAATGAAATCAATCGTTTGATCTAAAACCAATTCTCAATTAAAAACTAAAAATCAAACTAATATGGATAAAAAAGACTCACTTCAATGTTCATCTTCAGCGGTGGGAGACTGGACCTTGTTGTCATGGTTATAGCGAAGGCTGGAGTAGCGGAGGTTGGTGACGACAAGGGTTTGCGGTGTGGTGGATCTATGGCGCGAGTCAGTTGTAGTCGACTAGGGTTCGCGACGACGAAGGTTTGAGTGTGGTGGATCTGTACAATTGGGTGATATGACGACGGAGAGGACTTGCGTCGGTGGAGAGGGCTCGCGACAGCGGTGCACCGGTGATGGCTCGAGTTTAGTGTAGTTGGCTAGGGTGAGGGTGAGCGTGTGAGGGTGAATTGATGGAATAATGTGAGAATTGTGGTATGAGTGTGGTTTGTAGCCCGTGGTCATTTAATTCTGGTTTTTTTAAAGAGTTAAGTTGTGGTTCCCTAAATAATTGCGATTATTGTGTAATTGTAAGGATTATTTGTGCTACTTTGGTTTAAAAGCCGCAGTTATTCCAAAACCGCAGCTTTTAACCCTTTAAAGTTGCGGTTTTTACACAACTGTAACTTTTAACCCTTTAAAGCTGCGGCTTTTACACAATCGCAGCTTTTAACCCGCAACATTTGACCTTTTTTCTACTAGTGCTTAAAATTGGGTGTGACTCGCCTTATATAAAAGTTTAGTCATAATGTTGTTTAGTCGTGAATATCACCATATGTTAATATTATTAGACGGATATTAATATTTTTATATTTTGTTTATTTTTATAATATAGAGAAAGAGGGTTTCAAGTTTGTGTTCGCAAAATTAAATGGTCGATTGTAATAAATTAAACTTAATTATGTGAGCACTAGAGCACAATGCTTTTATGAGCATTAAGATTTTTAGAGCCCATGCACATAACTAAAAAATTTCATGCAACATGAGGTGGATTCTAAGTTGAGTCTCGCTCGCTTGACAGACGCTTCCTTCACGTCTCCCTCGCAAGCACCTTTATATAATGTTTTAGATTTTATATGGATTAACCCAAATTTTTGCTATCCTCTAAAGGAAAATATGTTCATTTAATTTATCCTTTAGGGACAAGGTGACGATATATGAGAAGAGTTATGTTCCAAGTTGT
>SNQN01000137.1:136396-162538 GCA_008642245.1 Bassia scoparia
AAAAAAAAAACAGCAAAAATGCACAAGGGTATATAACTATATAATCATGATTCAGATTTGCATAACTCAAGACCAACCAATCAAGATAAATTAAAAACAAAGTAACTAAGAGAATAAGGTATATAATCATACTTCAGATTTGCTGATCAGCTAATTGATAGTTTGCTTGAGATTGTAGCTCGTTTCTATAGTAAGCTACAGCATGCAACAACCACAATCYKCATCAGACGCCTTTCTTTCTTCTTTCAGGTAAGGCAAAACACATATCCAATGCTGCCAAGGCATGCGGAGAATTGCCCTCTGAAATAGTGGGTGCCTGGGTGGTGCTATACTTAACTCAACAAGATAGCATTTCTTGGTTAAATAGGATCATTACTTGTCAATCATGAGGCAACAGTGAAGACTGATGGTTTAATAAAGTATTCTGCAAAAAGACTGTTCTGTACAGCTCTAACGTAGATATTTTGCCATTTTAATCTTCAACTGGAGTGTCCTTGCACCTTTCCTGAATCCTGAATCACGAAAACCTCTAATTACTGCCCGCTCGGCAGATTTCAGTATGCTCATTTTATTCTTAAGGCAAGATAATAAGAGTTTGGATGCACTCCTAAACTTTCTTTCCTTGCAAAGATTGTGMACCATGGAGGAATAAGTAAATTCATCCTTTATCTTCATTAACTTAAAAAGTTTCATAGCATGTTGGGCATGTCCAGCTTTGTAAATACCATCAAGCAAGCTATTATATGCTGCCAGATTTCTACCAAAACCTGCTGAACTTGTGATTTGTAAATGTCTTTGAGCCCCCTCAAGATTTCCTGCCTTGCACAATCCATCAATCAAAATGGTATGAGTATAGTTGTCACACTGTATGCCTTCTTTCTCCATCTTATCCAACAAATCATACGCCGCCTCAAACTTCCCCTCTTTACAGTATATATTCAAAAAAGTATTGTAAGACACAATGTCAGGTGCAATYCCACTTTCCAACATTGCTTCCATGCAATCATTAGCCTCTCTTAGCCTGCCTTTCTTAGCAAAAGCTCCTGCAACTGTGCAATAAGCAAAGGCATCAAAAGTATAACCTTTCCTCTTCATTTCCCAGAAAACCTCTAAGCCTTCATCAAATTGTCTGCACCTAAAGCAAGATTTTAAAACTGTAGTATAAGTAATAGCATTGGGTATGTAACCTGAATCGCTAAGGTCTTTTAGAATCCACCTAGCTGCCTTCATTCTACCCGCTTTGCAAAGACCACCAATAAGAATGTTATACGTTACCAGCTCAAGTTCGCAGCCATGACGTTTTAGGTTCCTATACAACATTAGGGCATTATCGGTATACCCAGTCCTACATAGGCCATTAAGCAACGTGTTGAAACTAGTTCTATCGGGACTGAGATTATTAACTATTATATCCCGGAAGACCCTGTATGCTTCATCTGGTTTCCCTAATCTAAAAAAGCAATGCATCAATGTATTATAGCTCCATAAATCTGGGGTTATAGCCAACTCCAACATTTCTTCAAATATATCCAGGGAAAGTGATAATTGACCTCGTCTGCTGGCACCCGCTAACAAGGAATTGTAAGTAATTACGTTAGGCTTAATACCTGCAACTTGCATCCTACGGACAACAGCATAAGCTGCATCAACATCAACAAACCGGCAGTACGCATCAACAAGGGCATTATAAGTAACCACATTAGGGAGAACCCCTAACCTTATACCATCTATTATAACTGCCTCTGCTTTGTCCACTCTGTGTAATTTACAGAGAGAAGATATGCATATATTCAACAGTCTAGTGGGCAGTCTAGTTTGCATCTTCTGTACATGCTTCACATGAACACCATTTACAGATCAAACCTGCACAATTAAAAAAAAAATTAGGGCACAGAAAATCTGATATATAATCAAGGGGGACAAATATATCATCATTCGACTTCTCAAATTATAAACCCTACATATGTCGCCAACAGTATATCTACCATTCAAATCTTTTCCTATTCATTTTATCTCATCTCATCTAAGAACCCTTCATTTCAATCAAATCAATTTTTTTTGAAGGAGGTGCTTGGAAACCAGCAATGTAAAGAAAATGGATTGAAGTTTTGTTACTTGGGCTTAATTACATATCCAAATTGCTACAMCACCCTAACATCTCTTGTGCTTTACCTCCCGTACCACTTCCAGCTTAGGCTACAAAGCCTACCCCTATCCTTCCACTCCCACAGTACCAAGTGGAGTAATAAATCTAAACAGCAATGTGCTAAACTTAGTAATCAACATTCCGGAAAATGCAGGGTTTCCGCCAATAATACGAAAAATCACTCCTAAAACCTTTATGAAGATTTGCAAACTTTCTTCCCTACCTCTAAGTCTTATCCTCATAATTTGAAACTTTGATCTTTATCATGACGATGCTAAAATCGACAGATTATGAAAACCCAATTTGGGTAAAGTAAATTAGAAGCTATGAAATTGTAATTAGAATTAACGATTCAAAATCAACCAGCTTGCAAATAAGAAGTAATGCCAAAAATGTTAAAATGCCCGAAACTCGAACCCTTATACGAGTAGAATTAATCAAATTGAATTCATGATTTGCAAACAATACAAAAGGTTAATAGATTCACATTCAATTAAAATCTAATGCAATTTATTGATTGCAAACAATGCAAAATAAAAAAAATTAAAAAAAAATAAATAAAAAGATGAATGAAAGCAATAGTGTAGCGTTGAGTGATGGTAATGTGAAAATATGGAGCAGAGCAAAAATGGAAATGAAAGAAAAGATGTTGAGAATGAAGAAAGATTACCTCAGAGAAGGAGAGGTTGGAGCAGGCTGCGATGTTGTGGTGTGAGTTGTGACTTGTGAGTTGTGACTTGTGAGTTGTGAGTGAGTGGGAAAGAGAGGCATAGATTTGAGTATTTGAGTGAGTGCAAGAAATTTCTCAACATCCACTAATTGTGACGAGTTACTCCGTATCTAGGTTTATGTTAGAGGTTTATGTTAGAGGTTTATGTTAGAGGTTTATGTTACAACTTACAATACATTCAGATTAGGTAGAGCTGCAGCTGCTATGGGTCGCTCATTTTAGAGGTTTGTTCAAGTTTCTTTGTGTGGTTTCCACTTTCGACTTTCCACTTTAATTTAGTTTAGTTTTCGTCAATTTTAAAGATTATAGCTTTGGTTATCAAATACGAGTACTAATTTTTTTAAGCACGGKATGTATGCTATTATAGTRTTATCCCATTTACAATTATAATACTTCACATGAAAGTATTTGTTTACTTATTGTGGTTGATGATAATTTTTTAACTAATCAATACTTACTAACAACTATCTCTATTAATCACTAAGAGTTTATTTATTTGCGCTACTTTTTAACTATAAATTCAAGTTTCTTTTGTTTTTTAAGCGTTTTCAATGTAAATTATAATTTCAAATTTTCAAATTAGTTTCATTATTATCTTGTTTAATATACATGGTTAGTTGCAAAATAAGAAAGTTTTTCTTTTACTTATTAGGTAATAAATGTTCATTTCATTAAGGGCAAAAAAGACCTTTTGTAGGGGCATACCATTACTCCCCTTTCACTTATGTAATAGAGGTTTACTACTAGTTGACGTATAACCGACTAAAATTATAGTTGAGTTTAATACCGAGTAAGATTGTAGTTGATTCTAATAAAAYAMTGTGATTAAGACTCTATTCTTTTGCTATTCTTTTGAACTTTTAAGCAATTCAGTTCAATTTAATCCAGCTTAGTTAACTTCAATTTATTTCAGCTCAACTTAATTCAATTTAGTTTTACTTTTCTCGCTTTTTTTATCATAGTTGYTAAACTCGAGATTCAAATCTTAAAATCTTACGAATTTATGATTCAAATATGGTCAATGTCGCTTCGATTTACGATTCTAATTGATTCAATGCATTTTTCATGACTAGCGAAAACCTCACAWATTTAAATCATATGTGCGAGATTTGCATTTCAAAATTCATCCCTTCATTTTATCTTCAAATAAATCTCTATTATATAAGGGAAAGAGAAGTGATGGCGGTGGTGGCGGTGTCTAGTGAAAATGTCTTATTGCCCCATTCTTTTTACTAAATAACAAAAAACTAATAGACAAATATCAAACTAGATAGGCATTAAGAAATCTTTGCCAAAGAGAGTGAGGGATAGCTTAAGTGGTTAAAAAGCTTCCCTCCCGGTTCCAGGAGATCCTGGGATCGATTCTCATTCCCACTCTTGTGGCTCTCTTAGCACAAAAAAAGGAATCTTTGCTAAAAATATAAAATGCAATAAACATAAATAAGTCAATTGAAAATAAATTACATCATAAACCATAGTTGAATCATTCACAATTAAGAAAAAATAACCATATAACATTAAAATATTCATTCAAATGATAAAAGCATTTCAAATTTACAATTGCAACAAAATTTCAAACAATCACTCATTTACAATTTACAATTGACAATTTACAAGTGTAAAAAAATAATCTTTCACACCACGACTTCAACGTCAATTCATCAACAACTTGGTAATCGATTAAACACATACACAACATTTGAAAATTTTAATGTATGAAGTGATTTAAGTATTCAGTTGAAAAAAAAAATCAATAACTATCATTATAATAAGATTAATATAAATATGCACACAACGTGTGCATAGAAGGCTGGTTCATATATAACACATCTATATTGAATTCATGAACAACTAACACATGTGAATATGTCACATTTGGGTAAGTATGGATTAAGGGGGRGTATTTCCACTATATATAGTGTATACCTCTTTTTATTTTGTGCAACGTTTGACCTAYTAAACTCTTATAATAAAAAGTGGGTTTATSTTACAAAAACTAAGGGAATTTCCAATGATAGCTTACCTTACCGGTTTATCCCATTTCAATTTATTAAGCTATACCTACAAGTTGGACCAATGGTAAATTATTTTACTTTGTAGCACTATCTTCCTTATTAGCTTGGTGGCAATACTATAAAAAAAAATCAGGTGCGGACCCACTAAGGGGCCCAAGGGGCATATGCCCCCCCTGCACCCTTTCTTTTTTTGAAGAAAAATTAGACATTTAAAAAAACGAAGAAACGCATGAAAACAGAAGGAAAGAAAGAAAGTGGAAAAGAAKGAAAGTCGGTTTCACTTCTCTTACTCACTCGCAACCCTTGTTTGCACGCATTATGCAAGCCACACAGTAAGAAAGCATTAGAAGTGGGGGAAATTTAAAGTGGATCAGGTTTGAATCAAGAACGTGGTTTGAGTAGGTCGGGAGATACACGTTGGGAATCTCATTAAAAGTGTCTAATAAATATCATCAATTTGTTTCCTTCATTTGTTGAAGTGCTTGAGTACATTGGAAACACATGGTTCTTCGGAAGATTAGATCAAAGCTTAATTTGTTTTGGGATCTTTGGGATCATTTGATTTTGTTTTTATCGCTCATTTGACGTTGACTATCTTTGGCTACACCACTAATGATTAATGTGTTGCTTTACAAAGAAAGGAACAAGATATTGTTAATGCCATCAGACTTGTAAGTAGTACAAGAAATGTGTTGCAAAAGATGAGAGAAGAAGGATGGGATAGTCTCTTAGAAAAGCTAAGGTATTTTGTACTAAAAACAAGATTGATGTTCTATCTATGGATGCTCATTATATACCTCAAGGAAGAGCAAGATGTTTCGTAAAGCAAGCAACAAAATCTTCATCATTTTCTGGTTGGAATYTTTTTGGAAGTAATTGACTTGTATCTCMAGAGCTTGATAATCGCTTCAATGAGAAGAACATGAAGTTACTTACATGCATGGCTTCCCTAAATCCTAAAGGTAACTTCTTCTCTTTTGATAAAAAGAAGATACTTACACTTGCTTCTTTATACTAGTGTGCCCCGGCGCGCTTAAGCGCGCCGTGGTCCACTTTTCAATTGTATAAYTTACGAGCARGAATTTTAAYAGRCATTCATTAGAAGAATTGTATAGGTATACATTACAAAGATAGTGTAATTGGTTATTTACAAAAAAACATCTACCTAGAGAGTTTTGGTCAATCAGTCATATAATTGAAATAATGGAAGCTACTAAACAAGTGTTGCACCCTTCACAAGGGACTGACAGGCTCAATAGTCGATGATTCCATGGTTCCAGTTTTGCACAGTGGATCAATCACAGGCATTCGTATGAAAATCTAGCTAGATGTCACTTCTCATCATACAGTGAGCTCAATACTGCACAGTTTGTCATCTAGAAAAGAAGTGTCAGTGGTGCACTGGTGCTCTTGGGGAAAATTATCCTTAATTTTCTCGAGTTTAATTTCTTAAGTATTTATTGAACAACAGAAAGGTGAAAGAAAAATAAAATTAATAGGAAATGTAAAAAGTAATGGATCGTCTTTCTTTTTTAAAAGTGGGACGATAAAAAGATGGATGTAACATTAAATCCCTAGAGGCTTAAATACTAACTTGGCAATTCGGCAAGATCCATGTATATTCCAACACAATCCTTTTATCAAAACATCTTAAAGCTACATTTAGATGACTCCAAAGTGAATATAACGCAGGAAGCAGTCAAAAAAAACGACCAGAAAAAATGATAATCTGGGTGTGATATATTAAACAAACTAGAGAAAATGAAATCGAACTTAACAAATCTACAAACATCATCTTGTCCTTCCAGGCTCTGCTTGTTCAACTGACAATATCAACACAACAATCTTACTTTGTTTACTTATTGAATTGCAATTTTATTGGAATGAATACTTTATCATAATAAAGCATAAGGGAAGAATATAGCAATAACTATAATTAATAACTACAACACGACATGATAATTCATCCTCAGAAAAATTCCTCCAAAACTATAATTACACACTCTCCTAATTCTTAATCTTGTCCAAGTTTCAAGACTAATTATAAATGGCTTCCTTACAAATTTTAAGGAGAATTTATAACAACTTTTTTTTACAAGAATGATGAAGACTTTTTCTAAGAACAGACTAAATAAATCGTTACATGCACGAGATAACCTACTAAATATTATAGAACAGTGGTACAACCAAATATACACTTCTTCACAAGCTCAATTGAACTTCTCACAAGCTAAATCCATATAATTCTTGCTGTCCTTTGTATCAACACACACTAACGTCAACATCAGGAACTAAATTACGAGTTGAACAATTATTGGACAACAATCCTCAATTTTGTCACTTCGAAAGTTGTGTTGATTCTAAAGATCAAACCAACATGGAAATAACCTTCATAATTACCTGTTAAACGATATTCTGTAACTCTATAAGCAACTTGTTTTCAATGCTGAGAAAACAAGTACTGAGGTAGCAGTCTTCAGCACTGAAATTCACCCATCACGATCCCGTGCGACTGCACCATGTCCACACTCCCTTAGCAAAAATGAGCATCAACATTTCACTTCCACAACCCTTGGTGGAGGCTCCAAGTAACGCCACACCGACATCCCGTCATACCAGCATAACCCTCCACACTGTGGTCTTTACGCCAAACATTGAAGCACCACCACATTGCATTAGTAATGAAATTTTAACAAAAATGATTTTTTAATTACCAACACATCAACATAGAAATGACAACGATTTTTGTCATATCTTTATACACAAATCTTTCGATCATAAGTTATACTATGACCAAACGGGTTGAACATCATAGAGACCATAGGTAAAGAGTAGAACTTTTTTCTGATTTGTTAATGTATGATCGCGGTCGAAAACTAGCAGCTAGAAAGATTAGGTGATATATATGCTAGTGTTCGTAAAATTGCATAAAAGAAGTATTTATAGAAACATATAATTGTAGAAAAAATTTTTCAGAGATGAGCACGAGTAGTCAATTGCATCTAATGCTCTTAATAAGAGCCTGGGTCATCTGATATATGAGATTATCAATCTATCATTTTGGTAGGCTTAATCTTGCACTCATACCATTCTATTTGTATCTTTATCAATAGTTACAATGATTTATTTAATATTGCATGATCTACTTGAATGAAGAGTTGCTACGCATATGTATCAAGAGATAAATCTTTTATCAATATTGCAAATATGCTTGATGAAGTATCCCATTATTCATAACTCATAAGACACAAATAAACTGATTCCTGGATATAAATGAAATTCCAACATAAAATTCTGAAAACTTGTATCTCTACTTTAGCCTATTCACATTTCGTCGTCGATGAGTCGTAAACAATAAAATCAGAAAGTTAATGAAATTGGAGCTGCTACTCAGAAATATAAACGATATAAAAGGGAATGATTTGTCCTTTCAGGTATTGTCGATTTCTGCAAATATACAGGATGGATATACATTTTTTGTTGCATTTAGAATATTTTTTTGTTGCATTTTAGAATATGTTAAGACATAATTTGCTGACTAAATTTTTAGATAAGAAATAGGTCAATACAAAGACTCACAAGTTATAAACATAAAAACAACCTTGAGCAAACAAAATAACAGCAATCATTCAACCATAAACGCTCAACATAAAAAATCATTCAAACCCAATAAAAACAGAACAGAAAGTCAGAAAATGTCAAGACATTATCATTACCAGCCACTTTATAAAGATCAACACTTTCTTCAACTCTTAATCAATCTCAAAACCCTAATACCCTAACTTCAGCCTTATTTTTCAAATCAAAAAATTGAACACTAATTTAATCAAAGTAAAAATCAATAAATAAGAAATCAAATGAAAAAGGACATACCCTGTAACGCTCAAAAAGGGTTGCAGCAGTAACAACCATCTGCTTAGCAGCATCTACTGCAACCTTGTCAAAGGTAGCGTTGTCAAAGGAACACCATGTTGTTCACCTTCTTCTTTTGCTTTCCCTGACTCCACTTCTGCAATTTTCACCAATGAAACCAACATCACATTAATTTCATTTCTACAAAACCCTAATTTTAATTCAAATAAAAAAGGAAAAAACAATAATTATGAATCAGATTCAAGAGAAAGCACGAAAAATGAACATACCTGGAACAAAATACGTCGTCCTTCTTCAAGGTGCACGACTTGAAGAGATACCACGGCGGGAGTAAACGAACACATAAGTGTTTTTTCGAGTCCCATAGGTCGTAGTGAACTCAAAATTAAAACATGTATAATCAACCTAAAATCCGAAACCCAAAAAACGAAAATTTGTTCATTTTGCAACAGGAATTTGAACCCTAAATCAAATAAAAACCGAAAATCACATTGATCCAAAATCCTAAAATTCGACCCAATTTTAAAGAATAAGCCCCCATTTTTTTTCTTCGTATTCATTACGAAATCCGAACTCCCCTAAATTGGAAACCCTAAATTATGCTATCTGCATCAGAACCAAAATCATTAAGAAAATGAAATCGAAGCCCTAAATTCAATTCATAAACAAATGAAATCAAACAGAGGTAACATCCCCTACTTTCAGTGAATACCCTAAAATTCGACCCAATTTTAAAGAATAAGCCCCCATTTTTTTCTCTCCGTATTCATTACGAAATCCGAACTCCCCTAAATTATGCTATCTGCATTAGAACCAAAATCATTAAGAAAATGAAATCGAAGCCCTAAATTCAATTCATAAACAAATGAATCCAAACAGAGGTAACATCCGCAGTCAGAGTTTTCGACGATCAACGTCAAACACATTTGTCTCAAAAGTGAATAAACAGACTAATTCAGCAAAATAATTATATAACCATATGAAATCATGCAGTAAATACAAACAACAAGGCATTCAACTACAACAACGAAACCATAAAATTACTAAAAAAGATGTTACCTTTGGAGTAAACGGGGGTTTGTCCACTATGTTGCTCCAACACCTAAAACAAAACAAAAAAAATACAAAACCCAAATCAATGCAAAACTGAAAAATCCAATTTCATGAAAAGAACACTAAAAATCGAAGCTAATTTCAAATATAACGATACCTTAGCAGCTCTAGTGAGACGATCACCACTTTCACCAATAGAGATGTTGAGAACAAGTTTCTGGACCTTGATGTCCTTCATTGGGTTCGACAGCTTCTTCTCCGGCACCTACATTTCACAGCAATAACACACACATAAAAACCCTAATCCAAAAACCGACAATTAATTCAAACCCAATTACTCAACCTCAATGAAACAAACTAATCTTCGATCTTAAAGTCAATGTCAAGATTCCAAGTTTTGGTTTCTTCTCGTCTTCAGAACATTCAATGTCAAGATTCTGCTTTCTTGAGAAACAATAAGATCATATATAACTCAGAAAAACATCAACTTAAGGAAACCCAAGAAAACACCAAAAAAAGAGAAATTGGCTCATCAAGAACAAGGTTAAGAATTTCACAAAAGATGTATTTAGTTGATTTCACAATCAATGTTTTGACACTGTCTAAATCTAAATACATCTTTTAAACCTTATAATCAATTTAAAGCAAAAAAAAAAAAAAAAAAAAAAAATAAAGATCTGACCTTTTTGACGAGTTTAGGACCCAGCAATTGGAGTTGTGCTTGCTTTGTTTCTTCTTCCTTCACTATTATCTTGAACACCTGCATCATCATTTCACTTCAAATAATCAAAAAACAACCATTGCAATGAATTCAAACTCAATTACCCAATCAAAATTCCAACCCAAATACAACAAAATTAACCTAAAAAATCCAAATTAATTGAATCAAATTAAAATTAATGCAAACAAAATAACCTCATTAGAATGACCAACAATCGACAAGAAGGGCAAAAATAAACCAGAAATCTCAATACCCAGAACATAGAATCGAGTAATAAATTCTAATAGAAAACCTAAGCTAGAAAGCCATAGATCTAACAATGAAAACAAAATTAAATCAGACTAAATTAACCACAAATCAATTATTAAACGCTTAAAGAAAACGTACCTAGATCTCGCAACAACAGAACCATACATGACTGAAACTTCGACACCAATCGCAGCCACAACCCACCCACAACGCAGCCACTGAACCTCACACCCCCATCACTAACACCTTTTCTTCACACCCCTTTTTCGTGCCCATAAGGTCGTATGCAGGCAGCGCTACCCACGCACACGCCGCTAATCAACACCAACGAGCAAAACCAGAGCCACAACACCCTTCTCCGGCCCCATGGGTCGCACTCAGGAAGCATCATTAGTGACCAACCACAACCCTCAGCACCAACACCCATCACCACTCTTCCAAAACATCCACAACCCTTTTGAACGCGAAAAATGAAAGGGGGAAACCACAGTGGAAAACCAGGGAGAAAATTATGGGTGAAAGCAGAGATGAAAAGAGGGGAAAGAGTGTTGTGAGCTTGCTTGTAGAGGGTGATGGACAACAACCACAAAGAAGAAACACACGTGCTGTCAAATGGCGGGCCACATGTAGGTATACACATTTAGGGATGAAGGGTAAATCGACATGCACTGTTCATTATGAAAAGTACCGCTAAGGGCTTTTTTCTTTGTTAGGATTAGGATGTTAGGATAAGATTATCCTGAAGAGTTCCATGTTATAATTTAACAGCTCTTGATGTTCAACTTGATGTTTTCTTGGATTTATGTTAAATGATGAAAGATTTCATGATTTGGAAGATATCAATTTCCTTTCTATGAAGCTTGTTGAAACAAAGAGACATGAGACTTTTCCTCTTATACAATTGCTAATCAAGTTAATGTTGATTTTTCCCGTTGCTGCAGCAAGTGTAGAAAGAGTGTTTTTCTCGCATGACATATGTCAAAAATAAGTTGAGAAATAGTATGGGTGATCAACTTATGAATGATTGTTTGGTTACTTTTATTGAGAAGGAATGTATGTACAAGTCTTCGATAAATCGATTATTGATCGATTTAAAAGTATGAAGGCTCGAAGGATGAATTTTAAAGACTAGAGTTTTTTGTCAAAACAAACCTTTTAAAACCAAAAAATTGCAAAAACAAACATTTTAAAACGAATGTTGCGAAAACAAACCAAAAACGAAAAAAACTTTGTAATTAAAAATCCGATGATGTCATTGGTGGTTTTGACCCAAAATTACACCTTTGACTCACAATTTGCCCAYCCCCCTTCCTATCTCCACCCATCTTCTTCTAATCTCCCTCAGTCCCTCCCATCATTCTTCTCTCTCCTCTCAACAACCCCATGCACCAACACCGTCCCAGCCATGCCACCACCAACCACACTAAGGCCACCACCTTATTCTCTCTCCTGTTCTTCCTCCATTCATTCTCTATCCTCCCTAAGCTTCTTGCCCCCTTCAACACCACAACGTTTTTTTTCAGTGAACCAGCAGAACCACTGCGCAACACAACACATTACCACCACCTTATGAGCCAAACCCTTGCCACCAGTCAGCCACCCACAAACCCAACCACCCCATTTGACCCCCACAAACCGAGTAACCCACCCACGAAATATGGGTTAAACCCATTCCTTCTCTCTACTCCCACGACACCCACCTCAACCATCATTTTAATGGCCAACCACCATTCTAACGAATCCAGATTCTTGAAACCACACCGAACAAACCCAAATTCTTCGAACCACACCCAGCGAACCCAAAAAATACTTCAATTTGTCCCTAATTCCTTCGAAAACCCTTCGAACTATCCCCTATTTCCTTCAATATTTTTCCCTTGAAAACCATAAATTGAAGGTTAGTGTGATGGTGGTTCGTGGCTGATGGAATGCGATTGGGTTCATTGCTTTGGTGGGTCGCAAAATTGAAGGTGGGTCGTGCGAATATGGGTGGTGGTTGATGATGGCTACTGGTTGTTGTGTTAGTTCGTAGTGTGATGGTTGTTGTGTTCGTGTGAGTATGAGTTAGGTGGTGGTGGTTGTGTTTGTACATGGTAGCGTAGTGGTGGACTTGGTGTGGTTGGTGGTGGCGGTGCATGTCGGTGTTGGTGTATGGGGTTGTTGAGACAAGAGATAAGAATGATGGGAGGGAGATTAGAAGAAGATGGGTGGAGATAGGAAGGGGGGGGTGGACAAATAGTGAGTCAAAGGGATAATTTTCGGTCAAAACCACCAATGACATCATCGGGTTTTTTATTACAAAGTTTTTTTCGTTTTTGGTTTGTTTTCGCAACATTCGTTTTAAAAGGTTTGTTTTTGCAATTTTTTGGTTTTAAAAGGTTTGTTTTGACAAAAAAACCTAAAGACTATTGTATTTTTAATTTGGATTGTAAGACTTTTATGATGTTATTTTGGATTGTAAGACTTTAAGTATTATTTGTATTTTGAACTCCACTCTTTTTTTATATATATTTATGCAAACTTCCGACTAGCAACAKGATTACCCGATTGATAAACYGAAATACATGCATGACGATCGTTTTTACACCMTCTRTTTGAAATTCCTAGGTCCGCCRCTGAAAAGAATTGACCACTTCTTTTAAAAAGGGYTCGTTTGAAAGCAAGCTTCTCATGTATTTATCAATAGTTGAATTATCGTTACCCATTTTTCTTGCAAGTGTTGGAGTTATTAAAGTTAAATCTTCATTTCTTACTTCAAAGAAAACCCACAAAAACCTTTTGTGACAAAATACCTTTGGATTTAATTTGTTCTTTTCAAATACCCTATAAAAATAGTAAGTGTCGTTTAGAGACTCATGAGGAGGCTATAATCCACCACAGGGTGTGCACCAGTCATAATTATGCTCTATATTGTGTAATCGTTATACATTATCCTTTCCTTATTCTCTGCCATGCATAAATCTCGCCCTATATTGATTGCTTTCCTGTTCAATTCAAGACGTGTGATTACCCTACACATATGATAACCTCTTTTTGATCCATATGCAAAACAAATTGCTTAGCTTCATTCATCTTCTAAAAAAACACCTCGAACCCAATTTCTCACGAGCATTTTTTTATATCTTGTTCGCAGTCCATTTTCTTTGCTCTACAAACATTGATTTAGACATCATGTAACCTCGTAGGGTGAATTGTCAGGAAGTCATGTGTACAAGTGCTAGGCAGATTCAATTTTAGAATTGTGATTTTCTTCATGTTCTTCTATTCGTATTTTCTACGAACAAGTCCTTAAAGTAAACCATTAAAGATGCTATGAAAAATAGAAATAGTAAGGTTAGGAGCTACTCGCTTCATTGCCGGTCACCTACTACTCCCTTAGCCATTAAAGTCATACCAATCTTTTCTCCATCAATCACCCCAAACGGTGGGAAATCTTTTGAAAGTGCACCCCATAGTTCCACATGCCATCCTAGGGAAAGACTAAGAACACTCAAACAAAGTGAGTGAACATCAATTTATCCACACTTAGACACGTACAAGCAAACGCCAAGCAAAAGTTAGAMGTTAAACAAAYCCTCCTTCACTCAGATTCCTCCAGATTCTTATGAAACAATTGGACCTCCTTTTGCCACTTCATCACTTCCATTTTTCACTATAAATATTTCCCACCCCATAAATTAATTATAACCCAAAAATTAAAATTACAAAAATAAAAAATTTAGGCAATTAAATCAGCACTAAAATCTGTTAACAGTTGACTCGAAACTTAAAAAAAAAAAATGGCTCAATTGCTAACCCAGTATTGTCAGATCCATTCAAGTTGCAAAACCCAGTACATAATATTTTAATGCATTCCCAATATAAATAGATGGCGCGTGCACTCTACGCGCCACCATAAGAGGCGCGTGATGGGTCAGACTAAAGAAGGGGTTCGACCCGATCAAAGCAGTTGCTGATGATTCAGCTGGTGCACTGGATGATTCAGCTGATGACTACTATGCATTTTTGGGTCTGTAATTTTCATCACTAAACTTTTTAGCTTTATTTCTTCTAATTTCTCATATGTTGTAAGTTGATCTCATTTTTAATTTTGTTTATTTTTTTGCAGAATTGATTATTTTTGTTATTGTTTTTTTTAAAGTTTATATGATCATACTTAATCTTTTGTTTATTTGGGTTTAATTTAGAAAAAAAAGGTTCCAATTGAGGTCATATATATTGATTCTTAAGTTGGATTTTTTCTTTTTTAAAAAAGTTATTTTTAATGCATGTTGGGATAAAATGTTGTGAAGCAAGTATTATTGAGGAATGTTTGTTTATGTAAGTAATATTATACAGCAGCTATGATTATTACTGTGTGAAGCAATTGATGAATGTTAGTGTTTCAAATTTGGCAGCACCAGATGCTACACACAACAAATTAGAAAAGCTTATTACAATTGCATGAAAGCTTGTCATCCAGACTTGAGTGGTGATCATCCAGATACGGACTTTTGCAAGTTCATCAATGAAGTATATGGGTGTGTTTTTTCCAACATCTTTGTTTTGTATGATTTCGAATTATAATCACTTAGCTAGATGGTCTCTACTCTCTACTCTCTAGGTAATGAGAGTGAAACTAATAGGTTTTGCTTCATTAGGTTTTAAGTGATCCAGGTGCAACGGATGGTGTACGACGAATTCAAGTTATTCTTTGACAGCAACAAATCCGTTCATGGATGAAGCAAGCCCCCGAGATCACGTCTTTGTCGATGAGTCAGCTGCATAGGTGTTGTAAGAATTGGATGCACTACTTTCAAAACTTGACCTTTTGTGTTTTTCTGTGACAGCTATTTTATTTGATTGGAATGTCAAACATTATCATAACTCATAAGACATTGTAAAATCATTACAGGATGTAAAAACTGTGCTAATGTGGCACCAGATGTTTTCCAAATTGAGGAAGACTTTGGAAGAGCTAGAGTCTATAATCAATGTGGTGTGTCGGACCTCGTTGAACAAGCAATTGAGAGCTGGTATGAACAATGTTTCCATAAACATATAATATATGATATTAGTGCAGTAATTAATATGAGTCGATTATTGAGTCCATAAGAAGGCTTTGGTTTTCATTGATTGTTTTTAAATGGATATTGATCCACAGCCCAGTCGATTGCATCCATTGGACTTCTGCTGCGCATATCTTTGCTAGAGGATGAAATGCGGGAGAGTGGAACGAGTTAATGTTATAGAAATGTCTTTCACTCTTTCTCTCTCCTCTTATTTATTTAAAGCTCCGATGCCTTTTTGGTTGATATATGAAATTCTGTACATAGAACAAAGCATAAAATTGATTGAGTATAGCTGCCTTTGGTTTAGTGATATTGGCTATCAAGGGACAAGAAGGATGTTGCAGAAGAGGATGTTGGGTCTGTTGTGTGCACCTTAATTTTACTTGTTCTCAGCAAAATAAGTTTCAAATAAGTTAGACAACCAAACTTTTAAGGTTCTTCTCTCACAACAAGTTAAAATATAGTGAAAAGAACACAATCTCATATATTGGTTCTGACCAGAATATTTTTGTTATCTGCTTTTAGCTAGGTTTTGTTAAACTCATTAAAACTTTAAAAGTTTTAACAATTAAGGTGCAAATAAATGGATATGGTTGTAATTAACATAATTTATCATGCTAACCAATTTTGCTTACACTAGTAAGTACTGGAAAAATGATTGGTCAATTTCTTAAGAGAACTTCATGTGGACATCAATATCTCTATATATAAGGGAAGGGGGAGAAGATGGTGTCCCCTATTAAAAGTCGTATTACCCTTAATGAATTAATGTGTTAATAGACTTTAATACCCTTAATAAAAAAGTTGTGAATTGATATGCTTGAATTACCCATTCTCTTATAGTCTTATTCATCAAAATAGAACATACATTTATTATGTGACTTAATTAGTGAACAATTCAATTCATGAACAAATATTTCAAATTGAATTAAAACATTATGAATATAGTTTGAATTCAGTAATGTATACTTACAAATTAATTACATTAAGATAATTGTATTATTAATTAGCTATATGTAAATTATAATTATCAAAATTTTTTAAAATTTTATTTTAATTCGTACTATATAATCATTTTAAACGAGTTGCAGTATTCACAAGTCAAGCACGCATCGCGTGCACTTAAATCAATTATCTGAAGTGCTGAAGCTTCGGTAAAAGAACTTGATGGACTCTCTTGTGTTACGATACAATGTATATAATCAGATTCGATTTATGTCAGAAAACTGCAGAACTGAGGAAACTAATTGAGCTCTGCTTACATGCAGTTGAGACTTTTATTGGGCTCTGTTAAGTTTGTTTTGTCAGTATTGACTGTTCATGTAAAGTGTTATTTCAACTAGTATAGCAGTGCTACTCTGGATTTAACCACAGGAATGTAAGATAATATTGCGTCATTTGGTCTCGGAAACTGGTCATCAGTTGGCTATAAACGCATTCTTAGTTAAAAATTCATTTAGAATGCATGCATTTTCTCTGAAAGTAAGCATCATCTGAACTCTTGTGGTTACGTCAATTTTTGTAAGGAACTTATGCTGCTTTAGATTCCTTGTTCATCTGATGTCCTGTGATATAATCTAAAGTGTCGTAGATATTGAGATTTAATGTTGACGAGTGGAGTAGCTTATGAGCTTCATTGATTGCCTATCAGATTTAGAAATTACTCTCTTGTAGCCTGTAGGCCTTTAGCAGTTGGAGCCCCTTGGAGGAACTTTGATAAATACTGTGTAGCACTATACGCCTCAATCTGCTCCTGATGATATGATTTTTAGGGACCAAATTTCTTTCTACCTGAATATCTTACGTTCTGTTGAATGGGGTTGKATATGGAACTATGGAAGTATCCGTTTGCTCATTTCAACTCGAAAACATTAGTTCCTGATCACCTAGTTCCAAGATATTCATGGGAATAATAAATACGGGTTAATACTCAATTCTAATGACAAAAAATAAATTGGTTACTAGTGGTTTGCCCAAGACTAGATTCCACAGAAGTACATGATTCTTTTTTGCAAGTTATGCTAGTTGAAGTACAAKTGTGTAATTTTGTTTTGATMTTGATATTGCTTTCTATTAGTTTGCTAAGCCCCATTCCTCACTTTGCAATGATGATCAGGTTGCATTTATGCTAGCAGGCATGGGAGCGTCATCAGATGTGTTCAGAATGGTAATTTTGTTTACTTCTATTTTCTGTTAACCAGATATGTGTGCTTATCATTATATTGCAGTACTCCCTTATCAAATAAATTTGTGGTTCATAAGATGGTGTCAGTAAAAGTTGGACTAACAATTTTGATAAAAGAGACATCCTTTTATGACAATTTGCAACAAACTTCCTTAGGAAAATTTGCAAGAAACATCCCTTTATGTTGGACTTTTTTTTGAGAGAAAYGCTAYGCAATTTTTTTGGGGGTGAGATTAGACCTCTCCTAACCACTGAATTATGCTTTTGTAAAATGTTAAGTTACTTGTGATTTAGTTAAATTGCATATTATTTCAAGAACATTGGTGAGGCAGAMAATGTACAGTTTTGTACTACGCTGCCATGTGATCTGCATTGGTTTGTTAATTAAYRAGTCTTTTGGGTTCAAAKTATGATGCTACTGAAAGAACTTGTATWTTATGAGCTTTTTAAAATTATCATTATTGTTTATTAAATTGAAGGTTCCCTGATATCTAGYTACCATTCTGCTGTTAGTAAATTCTGCCCTTGCTTTGCTGTTATTTWTTCCTAATCTTCAGATTCCTTCAAATTTTGTAGGCCAATTCTCGGTGGGAGAAGCGGCAATCAAAACTTCTGGTAAGACTTAAGAGCTCTCTGAGTATTATATTTAAAAACTCTTTCCATTTGTTTTGGAGTGCCTAACTGYAGAAGTGCCTGCATTATGAAGTRTTGTATTGTTCATAAAATCTTATGCTTTAATTATTCATATTTTGACAGGAGAAAGCWAGAATGAGAATGATGCAACAAAATGGCCCTGGTGGTGCTGACTCGTACTGGGATAACATATGGGGAAAGCAGAAAGAGTACCAAAGCACAGGTAATTAGAGCTTACCATTTCATGTGATAATGCTCAGAGAGAAAAAAGATTAGAATTTGATATAGTCTTTACCATTATTTGTCAAACTGCTTCTTGAGCCCTTGCATGCTAGTTCATCCATCTTTCATAGTAAACTCTACCTCATAAAGGAGACGGAGAAGAGATTAATGATTTCCCCTATATAGTTTTCTATGGATCTGCTAACAAGCACCCTTAGGCATTAGTTTAACACTTTAACATCATATAATATATATATATATATTATATATATATATATATATATATAATATATATATTATATATATATATACATATATATATATCAGTAAATGTTTAAAATCATGCGTCATTTTTTTGACAGTTAATCACGCATCAATCTTTTATTAATGTTTATTTCATTTATTATCTCACTTTTGGTTGGGCGCTTGTTAGCTTTTGCCTTACTATAAATCACTTAATTTCCAAATTACAAATAATATACTCCCTCTGATTTATTAAACTTCACATTAGCTCATTATCAATTAGGTTCCATTTGAGAGAAGATTGCTCCGAACTTTCTGCATATACTACCCTTGTTTCTACTAACAAGTTGCAATTAAAGACCTTGTAATTGTTATAATTACTCGTGTAGGCATGCCACAAGAGGGCAAACAATACGTGCAAGTTAATTTTGAGCAACTATCCAAAAGAAATAGTAATAACTGAATTCTTTCCCTCAACTATTTATACTTATCTCTGTTTGATACTTCATCGTTTATCCTAAAGAACTTATGGTCATACCTCATATGATGTTGTAATTGAGGACTCATTATAAGTCTGCTAAATATTTTTTTTAATAGCCATAATCCTTGTCATCTTCTCTCCTCCATTTTAAATGAGGGTAATTCTTGATATATAAATTTCTCTTGAATGAAGTCAATGAACTATTCTCCGGCTATCTCAAAAAACCATGGCTTACTACTCTTTCTGGTTGTAAGGATGTTGTTGTTAACAGAGCCCGTCTGGATTTAGTGGATCTTTGATTCAATTCTGTAACACTATATTTAATACATAGTTGATAGATAACATATTGTGCCACAATTAGAACTTCTTGCCGCAGTCCTATACATTCATTTTCGCCTTTCTTTAGCTTCGCAACCTATTCTGATAACGTCATCCATAATATGTTCTTTTGAACCTCAACCTGGATATGTTTCTCTAAGAGGAGCTCTGCTAGTCCTGCTTCTTCATCGCCATTTCGTATGCAAGCTTCCAGGCTGGCCAACGCATTACTGAAGAGAATGGCACCTGGTGTTGTATTTTAAATTCTATACTTACTGAACGCTGCGGAAAATGATAACCTGATTATATGCAAGTATAGTAGTTAGTTCAGGGAGAGGTCATGGCTCATATGATATTGCATTAGTTTAGAAGAAATATCGACTTACTACTATGCCATTCTATTATTTTTGGAGGGCATGATGAAGATAGTAGAGCGGGCCTAATTCGAGCAGGCTGCTGCAGCACTCGAAGAGGCGGAAGTCACTGCAAGGAAAAGGTGCTGATAAACGTCCTCCACCATAAACTCCCTGAGGCAAGGTGGTGAAGGCGTCTAAGAGAATAACTCACGCCGCCACACCTTCAAGACGATAACTATTGATTAACCTTTCCTTAGCCCCCCTGGGATCACAAGTTTACTCTGATATATGTTAATAGCTTATTGATATTTCTTTTAAAACTGCTTTTTCTTTAAATTTACGATTCTCAATTCAGAATACAAAATTGTACAAGATATGAATGATGAATGACAATATAGAATTTTTTTAATACTTGCTGGCTCAGCATTACGTGTTCTTTTGAAAACAGTGTAAAAGAGGGGGTAAAACTAAATATGCAATTCCTCTCTTTACAATCTAATTTGTCATCGGAAATGACAGTTAATACAATAACAATTATCCACAATGAATACAGACCCCTTAATTATCACAATTAACATCTTGCGTATTTATAAAAACTCAATCCAAAAATCCTAAATCTAAAAAGGGATGAAGTTTAAACCAATCAGCTATCTTTCATCTAATTTCTTAAACAGTCTGTTAAAAAAAATAAAAAAACTCCTTACATTAATTTGCTTATTTCCTTACATTAATTTGTTTATTACCCACTTCAAGGATTTCATCGATACGAGATATTAAAAAAAAAAAATACTTCTCCAATTTTGAAAGCGTCAACAAAGTAATTTTTTATCTCTTACACAAAATAACCCATTTGTTGCATACTTTCAAAAACGGAGGAAATAGAAAGAATACAAAATGCAATCTCTAATTAATTTTTCACTATAAAAATGGAAGAGACAAAAGTGTTTGTTTTTGTTTTTTTGTTTAGGACAAAGAAAAAATTACATATGAAAACAATAATTTAACAAATCAAATGCACACCCAATGCTTCGCCTAGGTGTTCCCGTAACAGAAGATCCTATTTAAGTCTAATCTGAATTTACATCTAATCGTCTTCTTCATCTTGTAATTTCCCCTTCACTAGTGGACGATTGTGGAACTTGAGTGGTAACGATTTCGGCGCTCGTGTTTGGCGATCAAAACCTCTTGTACAAATATAACCTAATTTCACATAATTTGAACTATATCATAACCATATTTTTATAATTATCAATTGACAGTGACTCGATTGTTTATCAGATGCAATAACAAAAGCACCACCATATCTAAAAGAATAATCAATGTACTCGTATTAAACAAGAACAATATAATTACGCACCTTCCCAACAACAACGTCGTATTTCCTCAACAGTTAAACCTAAATCAACATAAATTGTTAAGTTAATAGCTTCTGACTCCCAATATAAAAGAAAAACTATTATTACTAAAATTATATATACATATGGTGGATAATCCAACATTACCTCTGAATACTGATGATGTACCAGAGCCACAATACAAAGTTCGTTTCGGTAACCTCCATATCCATCTTCGAGGAACATTGATTGGATGTTCACTCGTTTCATCATCAGCGAAAACCTACAACAAATCATCGTTGCAACAAATGGTAAGGGGCAATGCTCAAAATATGTTTCATACCACCATACAATTAGGTAAATTTTGAGCTAAGTTACCTCATTGACTTGAAAATATGTACCATTGAGAGGAAAAGATCCTTTCATTGCTGTTCGAACAGGAATCTATTACAAATTTTGATAACAAAAATTAGTTACAAAATCGTGACAAGTTCTATTTCCCATAAACTTAGTGGTTGACATGCTTAGTTGTGGGAAATGATTTTGGCATTCCATGTATCATTTCAACACTCATCTTCCCCTCACATGTTGGTGACTATTCATGAGAGAAAGGGAGGAGAGCCAAAATGATACATAGAGTGCCAAAATCAGCAACCCTTAGTTGCTTACCAATAATGTTCCAGGGACAGTTAAAGAATCATCTGGTACATTGTTAGATGAACAAGCTTTCTCAGAACTTCCTTTTAAAGCACTGTCYTTCTCTTCATTTTGACCTGATGTATAAATATACAGTAATTCTGCTCATTAACAAAAGATATTATTCGGAAAAAAAAATGTAATGCTTCCCATCAATATGTGTAGATTGACTAAGAAATTCAGAATAAAAAACGATAGACKAGTTAAATGTTTAACACAATTTTTCTGAAATTTGTTACCTTGAGTCCATATGGCGAGAAGATAAGGTACTTTTCCTTGTTGTCTRTCCAACTGGGAAAAAATTAAAAAAATAAAATAAAAATATCGCATCACCATCTACGAAGTATATAATTCATTCCTTACGCGACTTCATATAACACTAATGCGTATTGAGATTTTCATATACTTCAGTACATTAACAAACAAGGATACCACTCTTATTTAAATGAAACAGAGAAGTGACAATCATACAAAAACCAGGTTGAATACTTCAAACAAATTTCAGATACCTCCTCCATCTCATAAAATTGGCAAAGATTATGTTTTCTTCAATTTAAATGATATAARACTTACGTATGCAATTTTCAACTCCACTTTGAAACAACTACCAACTTAAAGAGAAACAGATATAGGGAGATGTAAAAACATAGTYGAATAGAAGATTTACATACGTTTTTCAACAATGGATGATCATATGGCAATTCATACCTGCAAGTCATAGATATGCATAACTTAGAATCACCACTGAACCAAAGTTTATAAGCTAATTAAACAGATATATTGAGTCACATTATAAYTTATTATAATTACTAGTATGGTCATTAGTTGAAACTTACACTTGGTGTTCTGTCCTCAATCGTACAGGATTAATGTGCTTAGGTAAAGGCAAAGAAGCATATTCTGGGGATAAGCTAACCAAAGCTCTTGAGAATTCATCATTTCCGGGATGAACATAATTCTCCTCATAAGGATTTGGCAATGTTTGCTTAAACTCTTGACTTTTGAGTTTAACAACAATGAATTCTTCACCTGCCTCATCCTTCAATCAACTCTTGCTAATTGTCTGGAGTGTCTGTTCTTGCACTTCTTGGAGACCTGATTTACTATGATACGGGGCCATCGTCACACCGTTTTGGAGGAGGTGTGAATTGCTTCTGCAATATTGAGTTCGGATGTTATGATTTAGACTTGAAAGCAGTATGCAGTCCAATAGAAGATCACTAGCTGTAGCCGGGAAGAAGCGACAGTTTCGAAGATTCTTTATAAACAGCAAAAGGGTTTGAGAATGTCATTTCTCTTGTCTAGAACCCTTCTTGACTTTATCATCCTTTTTATCTCTTGTCCATGCTAGTGAGGATGCTAAGCTCAAGCTGAATTCACATGAGAAATTGTTAGATATAGCTAATAACTAGTGATTTTAACAATTGCATCATCGTACTGTACGACGGGAAGATTCTTTTCATTTATAAACTAATGAATTATCATATTAGACATGTCACAGACCTGTTCACAAGGCTTTGTAATATTCATTCATTTTGAATGACATGCCTACTACAATTGTGGATTTTTCTTCAAACAGAAACCTGAACATTAAAAACATAATGTCTATTGCTATCAAGACGTTTTTTCCAATCTAACCAAAAGACATATGTAGCAACAATCTGTGTAAAGATGTACTATTAAGTACCTTTCAAATGTAATCATTTGATATATGTAAACGGTACTTGTTAGAGCAACCATGAAAACAAGAATTATACTCACAGTAATGGATACCAAAATAAATTAAGTATGGCATGGGTATAATTGCAAAATCATACAATGTTCTGCTTAAGATGTCGCAATCTAGCCAAAAAATTGCTGGATATCATTTTCTAAGTGACCTACAAATAATGATTTTAGAAGTTAGAAACTTCCAACTAGTAATTATTCGCTGACCTATCGAACAAACTGTTGGTTGTAATTACCTTTTGAAGAAATGAAAAGGCAATCCAACAGGCAATGGTTGAGAGGGACCCAACCTAAACTGTATTGAAATTCGACATATTTACATCAACCTGATTGATTATAAAAAAGTTAGCTATAATATTTCAAGTTGAAAATGTTTAATCACCATTCGAGTCAATGATACAGCCAATTTAAAAGGTGAATTTAAAAAAATCATTATATACACTGTACTTATCATCTAAACATTTATATATGGTGGTGAATCACGGCTTAAATTTACCAGTTAAAGCATAATTCTTAACAGAAGCCAGGTGGTGAAGTGTTAAAAGTCGAAGGCATTCGACACTTTTTAGCCAAGTCCATAAAGCATATTGTAATATGCCCTGAAAATAAGAAGAATAATTGTGTATGCAATAAAAGAGTATATTGGATTGCAAATTGATGAGTGTACATTCTTAACTTACTTTGCTACTTCAGGTGGAACATCACGTAACCATTCAAATCCAGAGTTTTATTGGTCATCAACCAGTCTATTTCAAGTAAGCTTCTAAAATACTATAAAAGAGATTATACAGGAGTCAACTGTCATGGAAACATCAATATGCGTATAACTACTTAAGATCTTGTCAACTAATGTTTACCCACTTGCTTTCACTCAACCTCCCTCCCTCCTTGTTACTAACTTGGATAGTTGGATAAGATCAAATTATTTTTTTCATTTTTGTTTGAGATTCATGGGGAGCAGTCTCCCTTGATACTTCTCCTTTATAATTGAGACCTTGAACAAGCTTCTAGCCGTTTTTTATTTTTTAAGAAAACAATTAAAAAGGGCAAAACTTACCAGTGAATTGAGCGTCAAAGCCGTCATGTCCAATCCAGCAAATCTATACCATGTTGGAAATTATCTAAACCTTCGTCTGTGTTTACCATACAAAATAGGACAACTAATGAGATCATAGGTTGCACGTTAATTGATACATCTCTCTACCATGAATAAACCATGAGGAAGTTATATAAATAGTAGAATATTGACTTTGCAATGGACATAAATAAGCAGAGATACTTCAGAGCTTCCACAGTGCAAGGAATCCGTAGATACACACATTGGTTGCTATTGCTAGCTCAAAAAGATATCCAATTCAAACATACAAGTCGTAACTAGGAAAGGTTAATCACAACTAACCAATCTGCATACAAATGCCAAAGGGTTTAGGAAGGATAGTTCCGTTGATAAAGTGGTGCTAGCTGCTATCAAGGTGAGTTTCTATGCACTTTGATCACTTGGTTACTCAAATCTGAATTCTATTTAAAAGGTAGAAAGCAACTTGAACAAGTATCTYTTTTCCCTCTCATAGAGAACATATGCTCCATATTAATTACCTACATATATAGTAATTTGCAAGGCACTTACCTGGATTTTAGCAGCAATAATCCTGTGTTGACCCCTTGATTCTATGGTATCAGCGATATGCTTAACTGGTGCATTTCTTACTCCTTCCCAATCAACAGAATCTTCAGTGCCGGGCCTTCTSTTAGTACTTTTACTTGAAAAGTGAACTCGTAAGGCTTCCCAATCAAAGTTTTCTGTCCCGTCACCTTTCTTTTCCTTACCTTTATTTCCTTGTAAATCAGGCAATGATGCTAACATATCCTTTAAAGCAGCATCATATTCTTTTCCTGTGGAACTTGTCTCTTCTTCATCATCAGGAGGAAGCTCAACTATGGGATTCACAGTTGATGCAGTACTTTCTGGAGATCCTTGGCAGCTAATGATTTCAGAATTTCCAGAAGTATCCTTATCTTGATTTATAGGCTTTAAAGGAAATCGTGAAGCCAATAACATGTATGCATTGCTACAACAATGATGAGAATAAAAGGTTTTAGTTAATAAC
>SNQN01000137.1:169991-210997 GCA_008642245.1 Bassia scoparia
CCTTGATTACTTTGGTCACTCACCATTATACTCCATCTCTCAAGGTTCTTAGGGTCATCATAAAGTTTCAGGGATTGTAAGTGTTTGAAAAAGGAATCCAGTTTTGGCTCCAATGCTTTGTCATGCCAATCTGCAGTCAAAAAGAAAAAGAAAATAAAGTTGACACATAATCATAAGAATAGCATGATTAATGAACTTGACAACATTTACCAGTTATCTCGCTCAAATAATCTTTATGCTTTTCCTTGCGTTTCTAAAGGACCCCTTGATTTCTTCCCTTTTTCATTGGTTTTGCTTTCTTTTGCTAAAGAAACATTTAGAGTAGAGTGACATGAAGAAGCAAGTCTTTCAGTTGCTTGTCCACAGCTAGTTTCATGCCCAAGTCCTTTATGCTCTGTAACGAAACAAAACTGCATAAGTATGCATTCTCTACTTAGATTCTTATTATTCATTATAAGAGTTTATATTTTGTAAACTTACGTGCAAAAGACTTTTGAATATCATCTGACAAACTTCCTCCATCATTATCACCTCCTAGAAACTTTACTGCAGATGTATAGCAGATAGGCACTGTGTTAYGTGGGATGACTAATATGTTTACATCATTTTTTATAGATGTCAATTTCCTTACTGATCTCCTTTTCTTTCCCAACTTCACTGATGAAGAAAGTATACTCAAAATGCATTTAAAAGGCTCTCTAATAATCTTGGTCTTCATTGGCAATAACATCCTTGTTTTACCTTTCATCATGGTAATCCGATCAAGAAAATCCCGAAGAATGGAGCAATAGTTAAATTGTTTAAATGGCTTCAGATCTCCAATTGGTTTCCTATTTCGGCGTGCCCTCTTCTTGCAACTTCTCAGAAAATTAGGCCCCATTTTCCGACAATAGTTSAAACATTTAAATTTGAGTGTCCTTCGATAAACTTTCAGACTTTCYGCCCCTTTATTTTTATCCAACTTTTCACCCTCATTATCATCAAAGGGCACAACATTAGCTTGTTTAAGTATAACATTGACTTTCCCATCCTCAAGATTGGTTTTCTCACTTTTCTCATAATTCAAAGCCTTTTTACAAATCGGATCCTTTTTTGTTTCACGTAAAACATGTTTGGGTACTACAGGAAYGTCAACAACTTTCTTTCCATATTTCTTTCTTGGTATCTTCRGAGTCTGGGCTTTTGGAGTATTGAGTTTGGGATTGGGCGCCTTTTGAACATCAATTTTTGCCCAGTAATACTTATTTGGACGCTTCTCCCCAGGCCTCTTGTCTAAGTCTAAGCCAAGCTTCCTCTTTTTATTTATAGAATGGGCTACTAGAATTTCATTGGTGTCTTTCTCCATACCTATCAACAAGAAAACCAAGACACGTAAAAATAACATAAAATTAATGAACTAACATCTCACAATAAACTATGTACATAACTCCGTATTTACTATCAATTGTATATAATAAACTAAGATCATATAAAAGAGATAACTTTAGTTATTGCAATATTGAAGAAATGAAGATGAGAAACCAACTTCTGCATGATGAAAAACTAAAGTTTTGATAAGAGGCATTTTCACCTCCATTGCCAAAAGGTACATTGCATTCCAAATTTACCTCCTAGCTACTCTTCTCGYGAAGATTCCGAAATCCCAYAGGTATGAACTAATAATTTCGGCAGAGCTCCCAAAATGGAAAAAATAACTTGCATTGTTCTTTACAATTTCCACAAAATGCTTTCAAGTCCACAAAATCACAAATTCACACATCAACCCAACACCTCAACTATCATCACAACTAACCAAACACCAAAGTTTATTATTGATCTAGTTGTCGCAAAACTAAATCAAGATCTCCGTATATGAATATATAGTTATATACATAAGAAAAAGGAGACAAAGAAGATGAAAACAACTACTTCATTCCAATTGTCTTTGCAAAATAACTTGACCATTTGATCCCTCTTTCGGTRAGTTATACACCAAACAAATTCAAAATAATAGATGAAATTTTTTTGTAAACAAATCCACTATCGGTCTATTACCAATCACCAAAAATAGATGGATTTATGGGATCCATTAGGTGGGGTGTAAAACATTTTCAAGGAAAATTGTTTTCCAATTTTACATTGTTTGGTTGCAAATGGGTGTAAAACCGTTTCCCCTAAGTACAATCTCCCAATGATGGATAACCATTTGTCTTTCAAAATGAAGGTGCTAGGAATCAACCCAAGCCAGCGATCAAATTCACCTATGCTCGAAGGAGGCCAAGGACTTGAGGATATTTTAGTCTTTTATTTTATTGCTGAGTTGTTTTGCAATCATGAAGTTTGTTATTTCTGTTTTGTTATTTTGTCGTACTCAGTTTGTTAGAGCAGTAGCTCAAGGAAATCTCTATTTAGTGGGTTGTTATTCCTCTTTTGGGGATTATCAAAGAAATTGGAGAGTTAATTGGAGAGTGCTTCCTCTCGAAAGAAGTCATATTGCGTTTTCTGCTATTTTTTCTTTTGTCTTGAACTTTGGCACTCTTGCCTGATAGTGTTTGCCTGAGGTGATATCGATCCGACGGAGAAAATGGCGCCGGTGACAAGGATGGCGGTGGCAGATTCTGGAGAGGGTGATCAATCCTTGGATAACCGTATCATGAACGCAGTTTCCCAGGCTCTTGTGGCGGTGCAACAAGAGATGATTACCCAGATGACGGCGGGGTTTGAACATCAAACTACCCAACTCCGTCAAGAAATGGGGGTGCTGTCCCTCCGACTCGACGGAAAGGTGTCGACGCTCCGGGAGGCCCATGATCGTTTTCAGGAGGAGGTTCGAGCCTCTGTTTCTCAGCTCAATCGTGAATCAGTGGGTCCTCGTCCTTCCCCGGAGCCAGGTGGAAGTGGGGATCGACCACCACCGGGGTTTGGGGAACCCCTAGCCATCAGGAGCGGCGAGATTACTCGGAGATGGGTGGTTTCTCTGGGGGTGCTACTAATTGGAAGCTTCGGAAGCTCGACTTACCCATTTTTGATGGTACAAATCCCGACGGTTGGATTCTACGCGCCGAACGATTTTTTCACTTCTATCGTCTCGGAGCAGAGGATCAAATGGAGGCAGCGGTTGTGGCTTTGGACGACGATGCTCTGTTGTGGTACCAATGGGAGCGGCGGAGACGTCCTATGATGACGTGGGCTGAACTGAAACAACTACTACTCCGACGTTTCCGATCCACCGCCACTGGCTCCCTCCATGAGCAGTGGTTAGGGCATCAACAAACCGGAGGGGTGGCGGACTATCGACGCCGGTTTATTGAGTTATTGGCACCGTTGGAAGGAGTGCCGGAGGAGATTGCCATGGGTCAGTACATCAATGGCCTGCGAAGCGACATTAAGGTAAGGCAGAGGTACGATTGCTCAGTCCGTACTCTCTAGTCGTCGCCATGGATTTATCGATGAAAGAGGAGGAGAAGCTTAAATTGAGCCCAAACCCAAAACCACGACTAAATTACCCCAGCCAAGGATAGCCGGCCCAAACTATCGGCCTAATCCTAACTCTAATTATACCCAGCCTAACTCAAACCTCTCTCTTACCCAACCAAACCCACGAGGCCACGACATTCTAATTTCCCAAACCAATCTACCTCAAATTCTCACTCCTTATCAAACCGACCTGAGATTCGACGTTTAACGGAAAAGGGGATTCAGCAAAAGAGGGAGAAGGGCCTATGTTTCAAATGTGATGAAAAATGGTCGCTCAATCACCGTTGTCGACGGAGGGAGTTGAGCGTGTTGTTGTTGGAAGGAGAGGAGGAGGAATTGGATTCGGCGGAGGATTTCGGGGAGTTGGCTATCGTCGAAACGGAGTTTGACGTCGCCACACCACCAGCGGACTCTCTACAAAATGATCCTCACCCTCAACCGGAGGTCTCCCTTAGCTCCGTGATGGGGCTCACCAACCCAAAGACCATGCGCATGACAGGGGTGATCAATGGGGGTGAAGTCGTTGTGATGGTGGACCCGGGGGCCACACACAATTTCATCTCATCTGTGGCTGCCCAGAAATTGGACATTCCGATCTCGAACTCAAAGGGTTTCGGTGTGACCTTGGGCACCGGAGAGGCGGTGCAAGGGGAGGGAATATGCGGTGGAGTGGTGTTGGAGTTGCAAGGCATTACTATTATGGAGGATTTCTTGGTCTTGCCTTTGGGAAATTCTGATGTCATACTGGGAATCCAGTGGTTAGAGAAATTGGGCAACATCACCTCAAACTGGAAAACCCAAATGTTGAAATTTCAGGTTGGGGGCACTACTGTGACCTTAAAGGGGGATCCTACTCTTGGGAGGTCTTGCATTTCCCTTAAAGCAATGATTCGAACACTACAAAAGACTGGTCAAGGTTTTATGGTAAGCCTTAATCAACTTGAAGGATCACCAGTGGCTGAGTCCACCATTCCCAAAGAATTTGAGTCGGTGATTGAGAGTTTTCATGGGGTGTTCCAACCTCCCACGGATCTACCTCCGCCACGACACATCGAGCATTCCATCATCCTCAAAAGCGGGTCTAACCTCGTCAATGTGCGCCCTTACAGATACCCACAATCTCAAAAAGAAGAAATTGAGAGATTGGTTCACGATATGTTACAAGCCCGGATCATACAACCTTCAACAAGTGCATTCTCTAGCCCAGTACTCTTGGTAAAAAAAAAGGACGGCTCATGGCGTTTCTGCGTGGATTATCGGGCACTCAACAAAGAGACGGTGCCGGATAAATTTCCTATTCCGATCATCGAGGAGTTGTTAGATGAATTACATGGTTCCCGATGTTTCTCTAAGTTGGATTTGACCTCAGGATATCACCAGATTAGGGTCAACAAGGCCGACATTCCCAAAACGGCTTTCCGAACTCACTCCGGGCATTACGAGTTCCTGGTTATGCCTTTTGGATTGACTAACGCCCCGGCTACTTTTCAATCTCTTATGAATGAGGTCTTCCGGCCTTACCTACGAAAATTTGTCCTGGTTTTCTTTGACGATATATTGGTGTATAGTTCATCAGCACAAGAGCATCAAGTCCATTTACGAACCGTGCTACAACTCTTGTCTGACCACAAGCTGTTCGCAAACCTCAAAAAGTGTGAGATTGACAAGAATCGAGTAGCTTACCTTGGCCATGTGATATCGGATAAAGGCGTGGAAGTGGACGATTCAAAGATTGAGGCTATGGTGAATTGGCCACCATCAACCAATCTCAAGGAGTTACGGGGTTTCTTAGGACTCACCGGGTATTATCGGAAATTCATCCAAGGATATGCGAGCATTGCACAACCCCTTACTGATCAGTTGAAGAAGGATAATTTTGGGTGGACCCCGGAGGCTACGGCTGCTTTTGAGGCTTTGAAGGCCGCCATGAGTCCATGACCAAGGCTCCAATCTTGGCCATGCCTGATTTTACTCAATCTTTTGTGGTGGAGACCGAAGCTTGCGGGCATGGTTTAGGCGCAGTGTTGTTACAACATGGCCATCCCATTGCTTTTTTCAGCAAAGTTATAGGCCCACAAGCCCGAGTTAAGCCCATATACGAAAAGGAACTTATGGCAATTGTCCTTGCAGTGGAGAAATGGAGACATTACTTGTTGGGCCGAAAATTTGTGGTCCGGACCGATCAGAAGAGCCTTAAGTTCTTATTGGAGGAACGAGAGGTGGGCCAAGCATACCAAAAGTGGGTGAGTAAGCTATTGGGTTATACCTTTGACATTCATTATAAGCCCGGACCAACAAACAAAATTGCGGATGCCTTGTTTCGACAACATTCGGTTGAAGTCCATTGTGGGGCCATAGTGGTAGCTTGCGGTATTCCTTGGGACTATGTTTCGACTTTCATTAGGAAGGATCAAATGATTCAAAAGTTGACCTCACGAGTGCAAAAGGGGGAGGATGTCCCTAAGTGGTTTACATTGGAGAATGGGGTGCTGAAATTTAAGGGTCACATTGTGATTCCGAAAGTGTCCGAGCTCACAACACGATTACTTCGTGAGTATCATGATTCTCCGGTTGGAGGTCATGAAGGGGATGTTAAGACTTATCAACGTCTTGCTGGGGAATGGTTTTAGTTTGGCATGAGGAAGGATGTCACCAACTATGTTCAAAAATGCCATATATGTCAAAAAAACAAAGTCTCATCTCTCTCACCCTTAGGACTACTACAACCTCTTCTAATACCGGATAAAGTATGGGAGGATGTTTCGATGGATTTTGTTGAGGGGCTTCCGAGGTCTCTAGGATGGGACACAATCTTGGTAGTGGTGGACCGTTTCTCAAAGTATGCCCATTTCATCCCTCTGCAGCACCCATACACAGCTCAATCCGTGGCAAAGGAATTCGTACGAGAAGTGGTGAGACTCCATGGGATGCCTGCAATGATAGTTTCGGATCGTGATAAAATATTTCTAAGTATTTTTTGGAAAGAACTTTTCCGTTTGCAAGGCACGCAGCTACAGCGTAGCACGGCCTACCACCCTCAATCTGATGGCTAAACTGAAGTGGTGAATAAAGGGTTGGAGTCCTACCTCCGTTGTTTCGTGAATGGCAAGCCTAGACATTGGGCTTCTTGGCTGTCTTGGGCGGGTTGAGTACTGGTATAACACGGCTTACCACACAGCCACTCGTTGTACTCCCTTCAAGGCTGTCTATGGTCGTGATCCGCCCCATTTGGTACGTTTTACTAAGGGTAGTACTGCCTTGTCCTCGGTGGAGGAACAATTGATGGAGAGAGATGCGGTGCTTGATGACCTGCGCTTTCATTTGACAAAAGCCCAGGAGTATATGCGCACATATGACAACTCTGGTAGACGTGATGGTCAATTTGATGTTGGGGATTTGGTCTACCTAAAATTACAACCGTATCGTCAAAAGTCGATTGCTCGGAGGTCCGGCCATAAGCTATTACCGAGGTATTATGGACCTTATCCTATCTTGCAACGAGTGGGACAAGTTGCCCACAAACTCCACCTTCCAGATTCTGCTCGCATACACCCTGTTTTTCACATTTCTCAGTTGAAGAAGGCTGTGGGAGGTGGACATCAGCCTACCCAGCTTCCCCCTCAACTCACTGCTGATCTGGTGCTAGATGTGAGGCCAGAGCAGGTCTTGGGAGTTCGCAATACTCCTACTTCTACGGAGGTTCTTATTAAGTGGCTGGAGTTGTCAGATTGAGGATTCGGCTGAGATTGATGCACGTTTTCCCTCCTTTCACCTTGAGGACAAGGTGTGTCTTTGGGCGGGGGGTATTGCTAGGAATCAACCCAAGCCAGCGATCAAATTCACCTATGCTCGAAGGAGGCCAAGGACTTGAGGATATTTTAGTCTTTTATTTTATTGCTGAGTTGTTTTGCAATCATGAAGTTTGTTATTTCTGTTTTGTTATTTTGTYGYACTCAGTTTGTTAGAGCAGTAGCTCAAGGMAATCTCTATTTAGTGGGTTGTTATTCCTCTTTTGGGGATTATCAAAGAAATTGGAGAGTTAATTGGAGAGTGCTTCCTCTCGAAAGAAGTCTTATTGCGTTTTCTGCTATTTTTTCTTTTGTCTTGAACTTTGGCAGGGAAGGGTCTGTTTGCCTGAGCTGATATCTAGCAGAAGGCAAAATAATTTCCCTTCATTTTTCCTTGCCTCTCTTCTAGACTCCTCCCCCGCCTACTTACTTTCCCTTTCATTTTCTTTTTTGGAAAAATGTTATATGGAGTTCATAGCCGGATAGCCCTAAGGGAAAAATAGAAATATAAACTTAAAGCAAACGTTAATTACATTGAAACTTGTGTGATTTTGTCTTGCTTTTCTAACTTGTTCCCATTGGTAAGGGCTACATATAGCATTATCCTTCTTTTTATCCCCATCATTTTCCTTACATTGGAAAACTAAGTAAAAATTGTATCTTTTCTTGTAAATTGTTTTACTTAAAATTTATTTTACATTGAAAACGTTTTACACCCTAGCAAACAACTAGAAATTTGGAACAAAACTAATGAGCTCTATCCATAATCCCATATCCTATCATATCATATATAGGAATAATAAGTAATAAGTACAAGTCATGCCATAATTTTCACTATTGAGAATAGTTATAAACTAATAATGAGAATAATTGACAGAAWAATTTCTTGTTATTGGACTCTAATCAAGCAACAAGCAACTCAGTKGGCATTGATCCTGGCAGGGAGACCATACAGCAGCATAAAAAATCGACGGAAGGCTGGACAACTGATAATTCTTTAGGATCAGTGCTTAGTTATGGACCCATAAACATGGTATCATCTAGCAAAAAAAACTAACCTTGAMGACGAAGCCGGTTTCGATTTTAACTTGGGTGACAAATTGCTTGGTTGAACAAAAGATGTTTGTGGATCAATATTATCCCCAACAGTAGTTTCATTATCAAAGTCMRAAAATTTCTTTGTTGGCCTGCAATTGCATCAATAAGTTGATGAAACCCACCATAAATTATAAAAATTTAGTTACAATTAAGGTACTCTTTTGTAATTTAGTTTTAATCTATGAACCTAAACAAATTATAGGCTTAACAAAGAAGGATTGAATTTAATTTAAAAATGTTACTGTAATTCTGAAATTGTAAAATTTGATCAACTATGCACAGAAAAATCTGAAATTTAATAGAATCTGGAATTGATAAATTGCATTTAAATTGTAAAATGAGAAAATACAACTCTAATTAAAACAATRATACATGGTACCTCGTACCTGAATGGGAGAGAGTCAAGTCACTCAAGTGGGCCAAGCAAGAGTGGTCCGACTGTGATGACTCGTCGAAGCGCCGTAAAGCGGAGACGAGGGAGAAGAGTGAGAACTGAGAAACTGAGAATAGAAGGCAGAGTGCGTTGCCACTCGAGAGTTGAGACTTGAGAATGACAAAGAAAATAGTGAGACTATGAGAGTGAATCTTCGGGTGTCACTTTTGAATTTTATTCTCTTTTTAAGAATAACTAGATTTTCTTCGGGAAGTGATTATTCTAACACGTTGGGCTGTGTTGGGATAATTCCTTACTTTTTTAGTCCTCTTTTTGTTTCTTATTTGCAACTTAGTTCTTTTGCTTCTTTATTGTTTTAACTAAACACGATTACTTTAATAAAATATCATAATGATATTAATAGTGCAAGAAAGTAATAAATAAATATTAGGGATTTTAATAACATTAATTAAGGCTCTTAAGTATAATTAAGAAAGTAATTAAACACTTGATTAACACTTAATGACTTTTTATGGTACTAGTTATCACTGTTCTACTACTTATATCATGAATAATATACTTTCTGTGCTTATCAACCCACCATGCTTCGCAGCAATAATATAGATAGAGAGTTTTGACCGATACCTGAACTTAGTCGGCACTGGAACTTCCGGCATTCTTCTAGCTTTCGGCTTTACAAAAGGTGGCTAACCTCAACCCACCTTCCTTAGATCAGGCACAACGCGGATCTAATTCGTTTCCTACCTTAGACCGTAGTCTCTTTCTATATTTTGTTTGTGGATGATGGATTGTTAAACAWGAAAATATATTGCTCAAGATATAAGGTTCGAAAGGACAACATTCCCTTCCTTCTGAAAGAAAGACTTGTATTAAATTTGAAAAAATTACAACACTCAAACACTCAAAACATGCTCTAGAGTTCTTTGCTCTTTAGAGAGATGAAAATCCTATCTTTCTCTTAAGGCAATTTTGCTCTAGATGACTTGAGTTTCTTACTCTAGTATGTTTCTCAAGTCTGCCCCTAATGTCTTACAATGACTCCTATTTATAGAGAAATCTAAGCAACCTTGGATGCTCTTTCTCAATGGCATCTAATGGTGCTTTACATTTTTGACCCACTAACAAAAGCAAATAATACACACCACACTTATATCTTACAAAGCTGAAAAGGAAAAGTACAATAATGCAAAGCTTAGAATAATTTCACATGCTTTCGGGTCCTAGTCCATCATGAGATTCTGCATTCCTTCATCTCCAACATTGGATTCCCAATTTTTATGGAGGTGGTTGTCATCAACCTCATGTTCTTGAAAGATATCTTCAAAATATCTGGCAGTGTATGATTCATCCCATGTGAGAAAAATTTCTAGTAAGTAGTCCTTTCCTTCAGTGGACAAGAATTTTCCAGCTTCAACATCTTCCAAGTAGTTATGAACTGATTCACTGGACTATGCCTTCTTGATAATAGCATGCATTCCTGTGGGGCTTATAACAGTGGTATTTCCTACTCGGAATATTAATGGCGATTTTCTCCTTTTTGTAGCTCCAAAGCATGATTAATGTTATGAGCAATGTAGAAGAACCCAATTGCTCTTGCTTGAACTGGATTAACCACTCGTCTTTGTCTTCTGCACATTGGATCAACTAAGTTTTTACACTCAGTACCAAAATTATTAAATAATTTGGAGGTTAATTTTCTGTCGTGACTTCTATGTTGGCACATTGGACTTCAAGTGAGAGATAACAGTTCGTCGTCGATATTTATCAGCTCTATTAATATATACTTCTGGAATTAGTGCAATGACTTTCATAGAAATAACATCTCGGAAAAGGGATGCAATAGAATCCATGGATCATGTCGTATTTCCAGGCTTTCATTGCTCGTCCGCATATCAGCTATCATTCTTCCATTATTCATTATTGGATTGGATTTATCACATTGTTGCTATTCAGAGTACCTTGGAAACTTCATATTTTTGACCATAGATCAAATATTTCATAAAATTTATAGCTCCTTGAAGCGACTTCATAGTACTAAGCTGTGAAGTCATGAACTCTTATTCTTTTAATTATTTCCTGTAATCAGGATTAATCCTGTAGGTTATTGCAAAATTCTATTATGGAGAATCTCTTAATAACCTGATGACAAGCTCTTATTAGAAAATTCTAGATCTAGACTTTGATGCTGCTATAAGGAATCGCATCAAAGCTTGTGTGGTGGGAGAGACCTCACCATTTCTCATTTGTTTCCTTAATAACTGTTGATGTCTATCACCATTGGTGTAGAACCTTGACTGATTTTTTCTTGTTCTTTTTGCCAATAGAATTCTTTGGCTTTAGGCTTGATGTCGATAATTCCATTAGCAAGCTCCTGGTTAGGTTGTCTGCTAGTGAATTCTTTGAACCCTGTATATGTTCAACATTGAAAGAGAATTGGTTAAGCCATAATTGCCAAGCAGGAGTCTCCTTGCGCTTGCATATTAGATAGGTCTTTATTAAAAACCTAAGATTCTTTGCAATCCGTTCATACTAGAAATGTTTAGGAGCCAAGAAGATCAAGATTTCTCAATTCCTCTTATGACGCTAAAATTCTTTTTGCATTGTAGGATAGTTACATTAGGCTTGTTGAAACTTCCACTGCTATACCTGCTAATTTTTCTCCTTCTTTTATTTTTAATATAGCACTCCAATATTCATTACTACATCAGTCTAGAATTAATTCAACATCATTGTTGGTAAGTTAATACTGGAAGGTTTTTTACTTAACCTTTTTCAGATTTTGAACAATCTTAGTTTTTTATCGGACCAGCTCAAAGAACATCTTTCTTTAATTTTCCTTGTAATGGTTATGAAACACACAGTTTTATTAGGATATAATATCCATCGAAACACAGTATATCATTAAGCCTTTTAATTAATGACATTCGAGCTTTACCCTCTTTTTTTTCTGCATGGTTTCTCACCATGAATGTTGGACTGTTATGAGAACTCTTGTTGTTCCTATTAATTTCTTTTTTAATAATTCTTTTATTGTCATCAAATTGGATATCTGATAGGTATAAACCATCTACCTTACTCTAATTTTCTTATTGGGATCTGTTAATTCTATTTTAGCATATGCTTTTTCTCTTTCCACTACTCTAAAGGGTTTGTGAATATATTCCTTGCATAGTTTTTCTTGTTGTTTAATTATTTCATTTTGAGTCCTCTTCATCTTCAGAAATTCTCAACGCTACTCTCATGTGTAGGAGTTCCCTATACCACGCTGGCTGCGCTTAAATTCCATATTTGATGAGTAATGCTCTTGGCATTTTATCTACTGGGACTGCATGACCATTAATAGTAAATATTATTGATTAACAGTCTGTGTGCATGGGGAATATAATCTTTGAAAATTATTTCTAATAATCATATCATGAGAAGGTTGATCAGTTGCCCATAATACAGGATTGTACATGTTATGTTTCCGATTTCTATTGGTAAATTTTCAATTATATCGCTATGAAACATTACACTATTGTCAGCAATTCTTACCTTCATAGGTTTCTTCGGCTTTCTTCCATATATATTCAGGAAATAATGTTCTCTTTCCAAAACATACTGAACATCCACTATCAAGATATGCATATAATTCATATTTATTATAATCTTCTAAACATATCTTAATTGGAATGTAATGCTATTCACATTAGTACATGTGATTTCAAGGCATTTTTCATTCTTAAGTTTCTTCTTCATAGACTGGTTCGCTAATTGTTTTTGTCATATAGCCTACACCTTCTTTTTCACGGTTTCTCCATAAATTTATAGAAGAAGTTGAAGCAACATGCATCAATGCTATGTCTTGAAGGTTCCTCTAATTCTCTTACATCTTTGTTCTAATTCTCTTTCTTTTAACTCTCTTTGTGCTTCCTTTTCCAATAATTCTCTAATCATAGAGGTTGTAAGTTTATCGATGCTACGCCTAGCATCTGCTGGCATATATATTTATGTTCTTTTAGTCTTTCTGTTAATTTTCGAAATTCTTCTCTTGTTCTTTAAAACTTTTGCTTTTCTTTTCTATTTCTATAGAATTTTGCCTATTCAAACTGTTTGTTCTCATGCTTAGACTCCGCTGGAGCTTGGGATAAGGATCATTTCATGGTGTAATATCCTCCTTCATCAATATCATTTTACGTCTTATTCTACTGTGGGGTCATCAACGTTTAAGCCATTCTTCTTTTAATTTTACTTTGTTAGGGTCACCTTTATTGGTCTGATATTTCTTTTAATTCCCCTTCATACATTTCTGCTTCAATTACCTTTTACCTTGTTGTGATTCTAAGTCACGTAATATTAATTTATATATACCTTCCATCGAAGTTGATAGGTCTTGTTTCTGCATGCATTTCTATTCCCTCAGTTAATAACTTTATACCCAAGAATTTTTTGATATATCTGTCTTCCAAGCTTACGTAATAACGTGGTTCACAAATATAACTTACTATTCCTTGGCTAAGACTGCAAGTTACTCACTGATTATCTGTTGTTAAAACTTTTGTGCTCGTATCACAACAAGCTAAACATTTAATATCTTTACCAAATCTTGTAATGGAGTTATATAAAATTGAACAGCTCCAATACAGATATAGTTATAAATTCTTTTTTCTTTTCCTTTTATCAGTTATGTGCTTCTTGATATTTTCCAATCAATAATATTAATTAAAGCGGTTTTTCCTCACAATCTTCGATAAAATACTTCTTCCATTTCTTCGCAACATATTTGCTCTTAATTGAACAATGAAGTTTTAAATATTTATCTTTGGTTATTTTAGGGAAATCAAATCCTATGTTGTTCATTTCCAGATCTTCGTCGTTATGGCATTCAGTCTTATTTAGCTGACCAATTGATATTAATCCCTTTCTTCATTGTCGTTATCTGAGTTTGCACATTGTTCTCCGACATGTTGATTATCTTTCAGGTTCACTTTCCTCCTCATACGCGACTTCTTCAAATTCTTCATTATTCTGCTACCTCCTCCCTGATTTCAACTATTCCTTTATTGTTTGTTAACGCTAGTTCTAGGGTTCATCTTCCGTAATTTCTACGTAATCCCAACTTCCTAGGGTTTGCATTATTTGAGGTTTCCTTTTTTGCATTCATTAGCGTAATGACCTATTTTCTCCCGCATGACCAACACTTACAATTTCTTTTCTTTTTAGGACAATATAGGCCTTTCTAAAGAATTAGTAGGTCTTTTATAATTTCGCTGTAATATTTTTCTTCTTTTGCTCACCTCTTTTATCGAATTTCCTTCTTTTAATAAATTTTCTTTTTGTAGGATAATTCTTATTACAACCATATTGACTTGGCATATCCCAACAAGTTAAAAAATGTTTCTTAACTTGATGAGTTCTGCAACTTCTCGGCATTTCTTTTCAATCAATTTCTTAGGAACTATTTCTTTTCCCTAAGTGTCATTAGTTCTATTATTATATTCCATATCTTATTAATGGAACTTGGCAATTTATCAAAGAACATACCTAAGTTGGTTTGGTTTCACCAATTTATAATAGTACGTCTCGAATACCTTAATATAGGCTTCAACGAATTTTAAATTACAAATGGTTAAATTACTTAATTTTCTCTGATTTACTGCTATTTTTTCGTTATCATTTGGTCTATGACCAATGATTCTATCTCAATGAATTGACATAATTGAGTGACATAGCGGTTGGTAATTCCATTTGTTTTAACCTTACTTTAGTTTCTTCTGATATAGCTTCATACAAATCGGCTATACAATCCATCAAAACTATGTTCAATATACTTAGGAGTTTTCTGGGTTAGTCTGTATTTAGGTTAACACACTACTCATACTCTTTTTCATTGTTCTAAGATTTCAAGTCATTCCTTTTATCATCAAAATTTAACTTATGGCCAGTTTGGCTTATGGTTCAAGAGTGACTTCTTCCTTTTTAATAGTCTCATTAGGCATTATTTTAATATCAAATCGAGGAGTTCTTCCTGACACGTACCTCGGTCTAGGACAATTCGACTCACCTGAGATCTTGGTCGTTGGATTGCTTATTCATATAATTGTTTTCTATTTCCTTCGGTGATCCAACTCTTCTTCGACTTCATATTATTATACTCACAATATTGCCTTTTGGGATTTGTTTTTTAATTTTCTTTCTACTTCTTCATTAGACATGAATCAATATCTTCTAACTTTATTATTCCCATTGTTTCATACAAATCTTCTTCTATTGACGCGTAGTTTGCTTCTTGTCCTCATTGTCTGAGATAACCATTTTTCAGCGATTATAGCCATTATTTGTTAAGCTCTTCTGGATCATCTTCACTATGAATTTTTCTTGTAATTTTCAATACTCATATTAGTTAGTTCTGGGCACATTTCTACGTGCTGAAGTAGTAGGAAAACTACTGTAAATTCTTATTTCCTATTACTATTTTTGAAAAGGATAACTATTTTAAAGGGACAAGCCTTTTATCTTCGTTTATTTGGTGAGCTTGTAGATGTCTATCTCGTTAGTAACAACGAGTTTAAACTCTTCTACTTCTTTTTTGAGGTCTTGTGTCTCCTTTTTAATTCGTCTCTAATAGTTTGACTTGTGTGGTCAATTGTAATAAGATGTGTTTCAATACCTTTATATATTTAATTTCAGTTAAATGTCTACTATATAATTAAGGACTGCACAAGTGATTACTTATCTTTTGGTAAATATGTAGATGAGGGACCTCTGGTTGACTGCAACCTATTGGTGCTATTAATTTTATTTTCCAGATTTATATTACTAATTTTTATTATTTAGGTAATTAAAATTTAAGGGAAATTCCCGTTGGTACCATGTATTTTAATCAATCGTTTGGTAACCATGGAATTTTTAATCCCAATTATAACCTTATTAGTGTTTAATATCCTAAACGTGACCTTTTAGGCTTAATTCTGTTAAATGGGGTGATTTACCTTAAGTGTGGATATTAGGTTTAAATGGTTTGACCTTGGTTAATCATTTATTTATTCTTTAAATAGCTTACTTATTCAACTGAACCTTCATCTTCTTTATGTCCTTTTCTTTTTGTTTTCTCCTTCTTCATTCATTATCAAATGCTTTATTTCCAAACAATTTAACGATATTGACAGGTCTTAACTAACATTAGATAACAGACTTCCAGGCTATTGCCAAGCCACATTTGGCAATTTCAAAACCAGGGGATTCATCATCCTTCCTGCTATGTATTCATCAGCAAACCTTGGAATTACTTCCAACAATTTAACTTGGATATATATGAATAGATCACAGAGAAGCAGGGATAGATTCTTCACACTCATTACCATGTTAAATCCATCTTGCGAAGGCGTAATCAAGTTACGTTGACAAGCCAGTCAGCCCACAAGATTTCCTGACTGTACAAATTATGAAAGTAAAGGATTATGTACCCGCAATGGTTAAGACACTAAGTATATCTGATAAGTATTTTGAATCAAGTCATGAACTTCAAGTTTCGCTATCAACATTCACACGCAGACTAATTGGGTGAGAATTAGTACCTTCAATCCAATATTAACAATATCTTGCACCATCAGATTTCTTGAAAATAGTAAGTACGGAGCATTGCAGCACAGAAACTATTGAAGATACTGTAAGTACCCTTGACACAAAAGTGGTATTACATTCAGCTTATTATCATCAATTTAAATTTCAAGAAAAGCTAACAAGAAGAAATTGTAGTCAAGTGATAAAAGGAAAGGCAAGAAAAAATTGTTATGCAAAATATCGTTAATTGTTGGAAATAAAGCATTTGATGAATGAAGAAGAAGGAGAAAAGAAAAGAAGAAGAAGAGAAGAAACATTAAAGAAGATGAAGGGTTCAGTTGATAAGTAAGCTATTTAAAGAAAATAAATGATTAACCAAGGTCAAACCATAGTTAAACCTAATAATCCACACTTACGGATAAATCATACCCATTTACAGAAATTATGGTAAAGGTCACGTTTGGATATTTAAACATAATAGGTTTAATTGGGATTAAAATTTTCCATGGTAACCAAACGGATTTGATTAAAATACATGGTTACCAACGGGAATTTCCCATATTTAATTATGATTAATGCAATAATCAGGCTCTGATACAGACAAACAGGATACTAAAAATTTAAACACGCGAAAATACAGATTACAAAAATAAATATTTTTGACTAAGTTTAATTGTTTATTAGGAACAACAGGGTAATGTATGTAAATAATAACTAATAGGGTATAATGTAAATATTATGGGTGGAGTGACCACCCTTATCCTACACTATGTAGGATTAATACTTTCCCGATTTTCTTCAGACGTGCCGACTGGCAGAGAAGGGTACAGTTACATTTGTGTAACCTTGATCATTACACAAATCTTCTCAGAGCATTTTAATTGGTTTCCCATATTGGGGTCACTTGCATTAGTTTTCAATTTTCATTGAAATTTCAAACAATTTTCAAACATTTTCAAATTTGAAATTCAAAAAAATTTTATTTTAATTATTTTTTTTATTTAATGGATTTTTATATCTTATTATATAAGTGAAGGGGAAGAAGATGGTGTCCCTTACAAAATATCTATATACGCCTTAATGATCCCTATGAAATGACTATATATCCTTCATTGTTTAATTTACTAATGATTTTAAAAAATTGTAATCATCTCTTTAGTTTCAATTTGTCATAATATTTGAACAAGTTAAAATGGATTGCTTTGAAATTTCAACTAAATACTAATTAATTAAGTAATGTTTAAGTTATTTTCTTTTCTTACATAATAAACGTGTACAATGAAACATTGCACTAATTTAAGTCACACTAATAAAAAGAATTCAATTGACAAATATGTGATAAGATTGCACAATGAGAATAAAAGTAATACTTAGAATTTCTATTAAAAGTTACACTGCTCAGATGATATTCGTGATAAATATTGGTGGACACAACTGGAAAATTTAGTGTAGTTTATACGACAACCAGTTATACTATAAATTTGTGCACTAAGTATAAATGTTCACATTATTATTCGTCAATCTATATATTTAAACACAATTTTTTTCTGTATGAATTTCTTTATTTTAACATACTTCATATTTGACTAACAATGAACGAACAACTAAAAACCATTGAATTATTGATATAAGAAAAAACATACGAAAATTTATAAACGTTTATTTGTTTAACACGCACACATCGCGTGCAAAAAATACTAGTTTTTACATAATTGATGAATACCCACTACCGACCAATATGCACCTTCATCGTCGGTGACTCAGACCAACACCGACCAGCTCCGACTATCGCCGACCATCGCCGACCAAGCTGCTTCCCCCCTCTGATGTGCTTCAACGCCGGCATACCTCTTGTACTACAATAGTTCCTCTGATTTCAATGACAAATCTGAAAAAATAATGATTGAAGAAGAATATAACAATGCAATTGATGAACACCGCGACAACCTCCCTCCTTCGGACGGCTGGTTGTTCGCCGGCGAAGAAAAGCAAACCATAACTTCTAATTTGCTCCGACAATGGTTGATTTTCGGATGTTTGTATTTGGAATAGTTATTTCGTCTGAAAATCACTGGAGGCAAACCTCGATCACAATGAAATCCACGACGAATTTGCTCCAGAAGTTTTGCGCTGGTGATGGTCATTGTTGTGAAGGTGGATCGTTTATTCATTTGCGTCTTTGATATGGTAGTTGAAAAGTCAAGTATATAGCCCAAGTTTAATAGTAAAGAAAAAAAGGACAATAACTATATTTTGAGGATCAAAAATAATTTTTAAGGATGTAAAAGATATATTTGTGGACGTAAATATGCATTACCTATTCTTGGACAAGTAGTTTAACACTAATTAATGCTTTGTCTCCTTGCTTGGGAATGTAAATAAGCATGCGTTTTTAATAATTTTTCCACCCATTTTCCATATTCAATTCCAACAATAATTAAGTACTAACCATCCATAAGTAATAATTATACAGATTTAATTTCTGAGTTTTGGAGTAATCAGAAACTAAACTTTTTTCCCAATCTTTTAAAACAAAATGTTACAAGCTTACAAAATATTATTATCTCCTTTTAATTTAGTTTTCGCAACGTTGACTTGTGGAAAGAAACACATGATTAACGTACGAATATATGTAATATAATAAGATAAATTTTGTTAAATACGAAGTATATTGTAATTATTGCAAATAAATTTATGTTTGTAGCTATCTTTTCTTAGAATATAGTTTGTGATTCATAGTCTAAACATTATTTCCGGTTAAATATCATGTTGTACTCGAATTATACTCTCAAATAAAGTTTTTCTTCTATTMACTTTGGCTAAGGGAGTGTTTAGTGTTTATTAAAATTTCTATCATCTTTGCTAGTTGTCTATTGTCTCGTGCAAGAATATATTGAGTCACCCTATAATGTTTAAGTTGGGATCAATAATCAAATTAAAGGATGACAATAAAATAAAAGAGGGTCACAAATTTCTCTCAATGAATGAATTGACATTTAAACTTATAATGTATTTGTTTTGGGGACCCTTGCAAACTTCCATCAATTTTAATATAATAGACGTCCTTCTTAGTAATAAAAGATCCTCATATATAGTAAAATACGTTGTTCAAGGTTGAGAGGAAAGAGAAAAAGGACAATATTTTTATTTTGAGGAATCAAGAACATGTTAATAGGATGCAAACAATATATTTGAGGACRTAWACATACATTACCCGTTCCTGAACGAGTAGTGTATAACACTAATTAAKGCTTTGTCTCTTTRCTCGGGAATGTAAATAAGCATGCGTTTGTAATMATTGTTATGCCATTTTTCGATATACAAGTACAAGAATTGAATGAAAAACAATAATTAATTGCTAATCACCTATAATTAATAATTATACTGATTTAATTTCTTATTTCTAGAGGAATCGGAAAATATACTTTTTTTCCCGACTCTTTTAAAACCAAAATGTTACAAGATTACAAAATACTATCATCTCTTTTTAATTTATTTTGCACAATGTTGACATGTGGAAAGAAAAACGCGATTCACGTTCAATTATACGTAATAACTATATTTATTGTAAATATATTAATGTTTTGTTTGTAACAATTTGTTTTTAGGTAATAGTTAGTGACTCATAGTTTAAGTCAAATATTCTTTCCGATTTAATATCATTTTGTACTCGAATTATACGTTCAAAAATATTTTTCTTCTACTTCGTATTAATTAACTTTGTCTAAGGGAGTGTTGATTGCGAAAGTGTTTCCTATTGTTTAAATTTTCTGTCAACTTTGATAGTCGTCTATTGCCTCATACACGAATATATTGAGGCAACCTAAAATGTTTTAAATGGGATCTTTATTCAAAATAAAGGATGACATAAGAAAAATAAAAAAGGGTAATGAATTTCTCTCAATGAATAAAAGGACTTTTAACTTGTGTTGTATTGAGATCCTAGCAAACTTGCATTAATATTAATACAATACACATCCTTATTAATAATAAATGATCCTCATAGGTAAAAATTATTACATATGACCAATTAGAGCATCTTAATAATTCTGCCTTCAACAAATACTTTGCACAGTGTAACATTTGACCCCTTGCTTTTTTGCCTTCAACCGCACTTGCCGCATAGTATGATCCTTTTCATCATGTAATACATTGATTCATTTGTTCTGGTACGAGTAATTCTCATCTCCTTGTACTCCTTCAAGAGTGTAGTTGTCCCTGAAAATAATGTGAATCCCTTACGATAAGCATGCATAGTCATGACAAAATGTTGCAAATTCCTAACCTGAGTCAAAAGACATGCCTAAAGTTGGCTCAGTCAACTCATCATCTTTGTTACTAGAATTTTCTTAAACTGATGGTAATTCTTGTCCAACACCTAAGTCTTCTATATTCACATGTATCGCGTCCTCATGTGTTTCATCATCCCCAAATATTGGAATGTCGTTCGAATCTATTCCGTCACTTTCTTCCATATAAGCTGCAAATAGTGAAATTTTCGTGAACATTAATCCTCTAAATTAGATATAAATGATTCTAGAAATTAAACTAGGAAACTAAGTTTACTGGAAAACTTTATAAAACAAAAATGTACTCATAAAAACAATTTGATCCTTTCAATAAATATATGATCTTTTAAGTCAAAATATTTTCATAACATATTCATCTTCTACAATGTATATACCTCAAGCTAATGTCAGAGATGAACTATGGTATATCAATGGCGCCACCACAAGCTCCATTAATAACACAACATCGATATGATTCAAGCCCACAAAATAACAACTACACTACATAACATATCAAAGATTATCAACAAAGTAAAAAACAAAATAATTGAAACTGAATTTCTATGCTACTTTTTTTTAGCAAAATATTTCTTCAAATTTATATAAAATTTTGGTTTACATAATCATCAAGAGTTTAATCTATTGAAAGAATTCATACAAACATAAAAGACAAAATGAAATTGAAATTAATTTAAAATAAAACATCTCCTTAAGCAATTATTTTAAAATGAAATTGCAATTCATTTCTACGACTACGTACTTACCAAATTGGTGGTCAATCTAACGATGCCGGAGGATAGCTACCAAAAAAGGGACAAGAAACAATCGCGGGAGGAAAGACGCTTGAAAAAACAACAAAAAAGTGCACCGAAAAAGGTCGCCGGAATAGGTTGTCGGAAAAGGTCGCCGGAATAAGTCACCGGAATTTCAGTTTATGTTAGAGCAAAAACAATACACTTTGCAATTTTAATAAACTAATACAATTAGCAATTTTATTAAAATAATAAAACAATTAATATTAGAATTGGAGGAAAACAATAATTGATGCAAAATGGAGGGAAATTTCCCCCTAAAAAAATTAATATTAGAATTAGAGGGAAACATTAATTGATGCAAAACGGAGGGAAATTTTCCCTCCAAAACATAAACACATTCCCCCCAAAACTAAAATTTCAGCTTTATTCTCATTGGTTGAAGGCTTTTATGTAAGTGGGGTAAGGTTACACTAAGTGTAACCATACCATTTCTCGACTGACAGTATTTTATATTACATGGAAATTTTGGTTAAAAAGTTGATTATTTATTGATGGACATCTTTATTATTGTATTTCGGTACTATTTGTGTATGCAAATTTGAAGGTGTTGCTATATAATTTCATCGTGTATTCCAAATCCTATTGAATATAATTTAAATTAAATATTGAAATATATATAATCAGTATCATCACAAATAATTAATCTAACACCTCGAGRCACCCATGGATTTCTAARTCGTATGTAATTCCAATGCAAAACYTTAACGRTGATTAAACCATCATTACAACTGAGATATACGCCGCRATTCATTATTTTGGATTYAWTTGTAWGAAAAAAGAAAAAGTAGAAAAATTATTAAAGAATGAAARAGTGTTTTCAACTTGCTTATATTATGGAAAGAAAAAATTAGCAACTAACTCACGAAGAAACTTGTTGTGTGCATGAGATTCTACACAAAATGAGGATGACATATAAATATATATAGCACTTAATACCTACAAGGTAACTGAAGAGATTTAGAATAACCGAACAAATTAGAGAACATGGACATTCATCACACTAATGCTAGGAGTATGAAAAGACTATACATCATTATCTAAATTAAATGAAACGATAAGAGAAGTTCAAAAACAAAAACATGAAAGGACGGGACAAATATAAATATAAAAACATGACACAAAATAAATGAAAAGATATATGAGAGAAACGAATAGTGGTTAGAACATGAAAGCACAAAACAAACATAAGTACAAAAGCTTGACACTTGTCACGTTCTTGTAACATAGCAATACAAACTCCCTTTTTAATACTAGTAACTAGTTTCTTGGCCCGGGCGTTGCTCCGGGTCCAAAAATTTTTTATGTTAATTTTGTATTGGTTTTCTACTCGTGTATTTCTTGTAGTCTTGTAATTATGTTTCTTTACATGTATATAGAAACTCTAATTAAAGTATTGTGTATTGTATATTTGAGCTAAAACTCACCTTAAGTCAGAAAGTAGACTATGGTAAAGTTTTTTTTTTTTTTAAAAAAAACAGTTAAATACTTCGTATGTAATTCAATTATCACAAATTGCTCACGTAGTAAGTTTCAGAAGATGGGTGAAAGTAAGTAGAAACGTTGAGGAAACCCCTAAAAAATCAGAAATTTTAAATTGCTCAACTTGTTCCCACACACGAAAATTACTACTGTACTTTAAAATAGAGGGGAGAGGTACATTTGATTTTGTATATCCGTGGTTTTTGTTCAAAGTTCTTTAAGTGCATTTTTTATTTTCCCTTATTTTGTAAACAAATGCAATAGAAGCATGGCTAGAGCTATAATTTATTTGAGCAATTGAGTCCCAACGCCCAAAATTGGTGTTGCAAATTTTCGTGGTAAGAAGTGAACGTGCCGGGCAAATTAAATAATCGTTGGAAATTTTGAATGTCATCGTTTAGTCTCGTTGTTGTGCTTCTTTCTTGTTTTTTTTACACATGGGTTTTTTTCTTCATCTTTGTTCCATGCGATTTGAGCTTATGCATGTTTGGTTGGACACCATCTTTGTTTCCAGGATGAATACTATTCTAACATGCTAATAAATGCATAAAGTTTTAAAAAGGAAAACTATATTAAAAATATTGAGATTGATAGGGACACTCAACAACTATTAAGGGTATCGTGTCATGTGACATTAAATTTTGACAAAAGGAGAGTCCTTACATGCTAATCTGCAACTAAAAATGTGAGCAACACTCTAACAAATATATATTTAAAGAGGTTGATATATAACTTAACATAATAGTTGGTTAAGTCGGTGAAGGTATATTTATATCAAGCATGGAGTCGAGAGATCGAATCTTATAAATTGACTTTTTTAAAAATTATATGTGGATTAGGAGCTAATGAACATGGCGCAAATGACACAATTTGATTACGTGGGCAATATGTCGAAAAATATAGAGTTCCACATGGCGCATTTACGGTAAATAAAGTGACACATGGGCATTTACGATGAATAAAAGTGACACATGGCATTGACATAATTAGAACACCTTTTAATAATATTTATAGATAGATAGAACATACTAGTACTTAATGCATCTTCTTTTTCTTTTAATGTGTCAATACACTAGTCAATGCTCGTAAACAAGCTTGTATTATAAACAAGCATTATTAACAACGTAATAATAGTGGTTATAATGTTCGTTCAAGTTCATTAAACTTCGTTCATTTCAAAAAAAGTTCATTAAGCCTCTGTCATGATCGTTAATATTACTATTAAAGCTCATTTGATTTTTATTTCAAAATATTTAATTTATTTTTTAATAGAAGAAAATTGGTTTCATTCATAGTATAGCCAAACGACACTAACAATTCTAACAAATCTGACAAATACTAATAGACATATATAATTTACTGAACTTTATACATAAAAAAAATTTAATTAAAATTTGTCTTAAATAATACCCTTCATCTGAAACAATACGGAACTATGAGTTCGCGCAGGTCGACATTCTATCTGTTGATGGCGTAGTTAGTCGGCCATGTACATTGTAGTCTTCCACAATCTGACAAAAATAATGAAACCCTAATTCTTCAAACTGTAAACCTAGATCCACCGTTTGAACCAAGACAAAGATTAAGTAGAAACCAACAGTCAAAACCCACGGGTTTTTAGCTGGAGACTGCTCCTAAAAGCCAGCCCATAGGTCCACATCGGGACGACTCTTCCAATAATTTTGACGGTAACAACCTAACTTCAAAGGAAACAATGGTGGATGACTCTCTAATCGATCCGATAACACCAAAAAGAGATTAATTGTAAAACAAGAAAAAAAATCACTCAGATCATTATTCAAACAAATAAAAGAATTAAAGGGAAAAATCGGGGCTCCACTACTTAAAACGCCAGTGGAAGCCCCTACAATGAATGATTATGGAGATAAGAAAAAGAAAACCAAGGAGAAAGAGGATGAAGAAGGAAAGAAGAAGGAAAAACCTAAACAAAGAAGTAAAAACCTAGCGGCAGAAGCTTGGACTAAAACCTCTCGCTAGAGGAAAACACCTAGAAGGACTTTTGCTTGTTTTTCAAAAGAGTTAAAATATATTAATTTATAGTGGTCAAAATATGCTGTATTTTAGAATACAATATATTTTTTCGATCATTATGTTTGCACAAAAATTATTTTTTTTGTGCTATTCAAGGGGACAAGCCCCAAACAAGAGAAACAAACAAAATAAAACAAAAGACTAACTAAAAGAAAGCTAACAAACCAACTAGCTAACACTACCAGCCCCTAAACTAAACCAATTTCAAACAAAGAACCCTCCATCATTAAGCAGCAATAGCAAGGATACTTCTCGTTAAAGCGACCCCACACAAGTCCTCCAATAAAACGACACGAAGACTCTCCAAGGCCGCCACAAAAAACTTCACTTTTTGTTCCAACCCCACACCATAATTGGCAATCCCAAGCCAATCTTACGCCCTACTAGCCTCCCGATAACAATGATGAACCCTAACCTGTCACTTTGGATGATTAATCATTTCTTTACAATTGCGAATTATATGAATACTTTGAGAGAATGTATGATGATCCTCCTTAGGAAGTCCAACGGATGATTTTATGACTGTCCATTAAAATTGCAACACCACTTGTACATTAAAGTCAACCTTTGACTTTGGACTATATATAGTTTTCCCTAACTTAACTATTCTATTATATTCCCTCCATTTTTTAAATTCATAACTAATTCATTTTATTTAGGATTTTTTTGCCAATAACTACCAACATTTGATACTTTTTTAGAAAAAACTACCCACATTTCATTTTATTAAAAAAACTACCCACTTTTCCCAAAACCATTAAAAATACCTACCCACTTTGGTTTTCAAGTAAAAAAAAACAACTTTCGGCTTGTGGGACCCACAAAAAATAGTTTTCTCATTTTTTTGCCGGATTTCATGAAATTACTATTTTGCCCCTCTCATTAAAACACTAAAACACTCCTTATTTCATTTCTTTTTCTTCCTATTTCTTCTACTCACTTCTGATTTCTTCTTCTTCTTCTTTACTTTCCTAGCTTCGTTCTCTCCCCTCTGTTATTTTTTAGAGTAAAATCACTTACTTGTCAACTTGGCTAGAAATCTAAAGTCACTCTTTCTGTTCTTCCTTCAGTCCACCAGAACCAAACACTTGCGCCATTTTTCAGTTGACAAGTTGGTGATTTTACTTTCAATAAAATTACAACATTACATGGTGAGAGTACTCTCTCTTTAACTTTCAATCCCTTTTTGCCAAATTTTTTAACAGTTTCTGAACTCATCAAATTTTTAATTCTGATCCGGGGTTTTTAAGAGTTAGGGATTGCTGTTAATATAATTGTGATAACCAAATGATGTGGTAAGTTGTTTACTTTTAGTTAATCGATTCAGTTATTGGGTTGTTTTTGATTGGTTGTTTCAGTTTTGTATGTTTGAAGTTGCATACTTTAGTTAGCTCGATTGCTGTATTAATCATATGTTAGTGAGCTAGTTTTTGCCTTGATTGGTTGATTTTGTGCCTAATTTCATATTATGCTGGAAAAAGTTGCTGATTTGTTGTTGCCATTATGAAATTGATATGGGTTTTTTATGGTTGCTTTACTATTGGAGTGTCATTGTTGTATTTTCACCATGTAATGTTGTAAACTTGTAATTTTATTGAGAGTAAAATCACCAACTTGTTAATTGATATGGCGGCGTCGAGGATTGTGATTGGAGGAGTTGGAGATGAAGGAAGGTTTCGAGATGAAGAGAGCGTTAAAATCCAGGATTCACCGTCGAGTAAGAAGCCGAGATTGGAAGGAAGGTTTAATTCCGTTGTCCAGGTGGGAGTTGGCTATTGCTATGGTGGTGTTCTCGGTGTTTGTGATTGGGTTGTTCTTCATCTTCATGAGAATGCGTGCTGCTGCTGAGTATAGCAAGATTAATTTGAAATTAACCTAATACAGATTTTGAAAAAAAAAGAGGAGAAATGAAGAAATCAAGGACGAAGAAGAAGAAATGAGAGTGAAAGGAGGAAAATCGGGTTTAAAAAGAAGAACAAGGATTGAATTTGGGACCCACAGCCGGAAAAGAGAAGAAAATCGGATAGAGGTAGGGCCCACTGATCGGAAGTGGTATCCAAGTTGCCTGAATACATGAGTGGGTAGGTTTTTATAATGGTTTAATTTTAGGGAAAGTGGGTAGTTTTTTCTAAAAAAGTCTCAAATGTGGGTAGTTGTTGGCAAAAAATCCTTTTATTTATTTTACACCCTCCATTCATTCCCTTTTGTTTGTCCTGTTTCCAAAAATGGAATTCCTAATGTTTGTCTTGTTTAGAATCTTTTCTATTTTTAACTCCAATCTATCCACATTTTCCATAGATATTTGAACTTCATTTACAGTATTATTTTTCATCTATTACATTTAATTAATTTTAACCACTATCTAGATTATTCCCCAAAAATCACTTTCCAAAACACATTTATTATCTCTTCCCTTTAAACTAAATAAAAAAGTTAATAACTCCTTTTTCAAGTAAGGATTTTTTGTTTTACACTTTCTTTTAATGAAATATTCATTTTTCTTAATTCTCTCCCCGATTCCAAACAAGACAAACAAAAGGGAACGGAGGGAGTATTAATTTTGCAAAATGATTTATAAGTTATCAAATTATATATCGAAATAAAATTCAGAAAATAAATTTTGAACTATCATAAATTAAAAATAAAAAAGCAACATTTTATTTTTTCGAAATAATTATTTTCCAAAAATAAAATTAAACAACTAAAATTTTCACATGGATTACTCCCAATTGAAGAACACCATTCTTTCTGTTGAAGATCCTCTATGGGAGTCATCCACCGAACCTTGATATGCACAAGATTGGATTGTGACATCAAATTGCGAGGTCGCATTTTTGCCTGATTTTTTAGGAATTTTTCTGATAATTWTCATTATCCTACGCCATTTTCATTGGTCGCCGGTCTCCATGGAGTTTTAACTCCGGTTGTCCGAGGAAGAAGAAGACTTAAACAAATAATAACCACTATACCATGGAGGAGTTGGCGTCGTTATTACCTTTTAGGTCATGACCAACAATGTTTCTAGTGTTTGCTTCAATTGGTGTTATATTGAATTGTATTCATGGTCATTGTCAATGTTGTTTCGGGACATAACCAAACGTCAATAATTTCGCCAAAAAAAAAAACCAATTCTAGTGCAAATTCAACCTTCCTTATGATTGAATTGCTTCTGATCGTGTTCAAAATAAAGATGAAGATTTATGGGATCAATTAACTCTTCTTAAATGTTACCCTCTATTCGATTAAGCATTTTCTTTTATTATTCAAATAAAGTATTTAAATTTCCTTGTAGAAAACATGTATTATTTTATGTTATGGCGCCTTAAAGTTTCAAAATAAATTGTTGCTCGTTGTTTGCGTCCATCAATAAATATTTATAGTAGTATTGGTTGTTCATTAACTTGTTGATGAGTGATTTAGTTGATTTTTTTCTTAATTGATCAAACAACATGGTTTTCCGGAAATGTTCTTAAATGTGTGTGGACATACAAAAGATTAATATACAATACAAAATCGTAGTTTTAGCCTTGAATTTTTTTTCAAAACTTAAACGTAGACCTCGATCGCATTTACACTGTCAATATCTCATCGTTGACATGTACTGTAAACATTTGATAATAAGGAATATAATATTTATTTGAGAATTTTGTTTTAAATGAAAGTTTWAAATTACCTTATTCTATGAAAATATTGAATAAATTTTTAACTCTTACATGCCAATTTTAAAATCACTCACTATGGGTACCATATACTCCGTAATATATAATATTAATATTCATCAAATATTTTGACCAACTACTCTAAACAAAACAACAAGATGGTTTCTCTCGTCTCTTTCTCTCTCCCTCCTCTAAAACTGTAAAACCTTTGGCGGTCGTAAAGAGCTAGTATCATCAATTGTTTGATGATGGTAAGTCCCAATTTATTCTATGCTTCTTCAGTGTTTTGTTTTTCAATCAATAATAATTCGTCTTGCTCTCTCTTTATGAGAGACTAGTTTTTTATGCACGCGATGCGTGCGGTAACCTTTTTAGCGTGACAGTTTTATGTGCCAACAAACTAAGAGAGTACTTTACTACCAATAGAAAATATAATAATGTATATGGTAATACATTGTTAACTTTTATTGTATTTATACGTAATGTAAAACAACCAGGTTGAGTTATGGTGTTTAGTTCATAATAAAAATTTTTTTTAGTACCATTTCAAATTAATAATAATTTTCCTCATTCTTGAAATTGTATTTAGTATGGGTAAGATCGAGGGAGAGTAATTTCATGTAGTCACCTCCACACCCCCTTCTCTTATATAATAAAGATATAAATATTAGGATTGTACCAAAATTATTGAAATAATCTACTTCGTAATTTGATTGGGTTTAGATTGACAATTAAGTTTAATCTCACGTGATTATATAATATGAAGTATATACAACTTGCTAAAATAACCATCCTAAAAAATAATGAGGAAAGATTAGTAATAAGTTTAGCAGTGTAATCTCACTTGATTGTGAAATATTCGATTTACCAAAATAACCCCATTAAAACAATGATTGAAGAAGGGTTAGTAAGGGTATGGAGGTAAATTTAGGTGGACACCGCTGCCACCATCTCCTCCCTTCCCTTATATAGTTTTATGTGCACGCGATGCGTGCATAAACCCGTGAAAATTGCATTCCATGAAAAATGGTKTTATAGTAATTATTTTGAAAATAAATCTGACTTAAAATTAAGAATAGTATCTATATGTTTCTATCTAATTTGGAATAATTTTCATTTTTCACTAATTAACTTACATCATAAATGCATTTTCTATTCTAATTATTGAATGAGTAAAGGGGTTGTTTAGACAAATCAATCCATAAATTTTTAAAATTCATTAAGGGCATAAAAGACATTTAAGAGGCAGAAACCATCTTCCTCCCCCCTTCCCTTATATAATAGAGATTTATTCCCAATTTCTGGGTTTTTATCTCTTTTGTGGGAGTTTAGTTTTTTTTCTTTTCTTCACTTATGGAAGATTAGAATATATTTTTAGGGTTTTATTTGAAAGATTAAATTCATGGGTTGTAAGTCGTACAATTTTGCAATTGAGGATGTGATCTACATGGTCATAAAGTAATGAGTTTTCTTCCCAAAACTAAGTAATGATATGGACTCGCTAGCAGAAGGTTGTATGATTCAGCGAACAATCGAGGACTACACTTCATCGTCAGATCTAGTTTCTCATCAATATATATAATTACGTTAAAGAAGAATTTTACTTGGTTATTTTAGATTATATTTTACTTTTTTATGATGATTATTGTAGGTATCGTATGACTTTCAATGAATGAAATTCTATCTTTCCCTTCAAAAAGATAGCTTAATAGTAGTAAATTTTGATCATGGGTGGATAAATATACAAATCGTGGGAGAGGGAATTAAAATCAATTTTTGTGTTAAAAACTTGTCAAAAAAATGTGGGTGAGGGGAAATTAAAATAATTTCATTTTCTAATTACTGAAATCCATATATAACTATATACTAAAATTAAACATAATGAATATGATACAATGTTGACACCATCTATCCTACGTGTCAAACTCACGTCGCACGGATGATGTAAGCATCTCATTAAAATTTTAAAAACACTTAATTTAATTAAAAATAGTAAAAAACTACAAAAAAAATTTAAAATTAAATAAAATTATGTGTATTTACAATTATTAAATTAACAATTAAATTAAATTTAAAATTAATACACTTAATTTCCTATCCGCAATGAGCAACAAATAAAGTTAAAGCCTCACCTAGATCACCTCGTATATCCAATCCTCCCAGCTCCAACCTAATTGAAATATGTGTGTGTGCACGCACTTGCAAAGTTCATTTAAACATGTGCTCTTATATCTGTGAGTCAGCTCGGCATGAGCTAAAAATGAAAACGAGCGAACATCTTTTACTTTTATTGTGCGCCCTCCAAACCCTAACATAACTAATCGTGCCTTCAGTCTTTCAACCGTGCGATCAGAATGATGTTTTATTTTGTAGACCCAACGACACCCAAGTGCTTTCTTTTTCGGGGGTAATGGTTCCATGACCCAAGTGTTATTATCTTCCAATGCAGAGATTTCTTTTTTGCATTGCTTCCCTCCACCCCTCATGTTTCATAGCCTCCTTGAAATTACGAGGCTCAATCCCGCATCTACAACTGCAATAAATACACGGTGTCGCAAAGAAAATTATCACAATTCACAAAACGTACTAAAGGATAAAGAGTACCTGAGGAGTATGAAGGAGGTTGAGAACTAATATATGGACTCAAAAGAGAGACGGTATGTGCGACATAGTCACGATGCCAACCCAGAGGATGCCGTTCTCGAAGACCACGACCAAGATCATGGGAAGTATTAGTGTTATTAGGGAGAGTTGTAGTAGAGTGGGGGCTACTGTCCAACTCGTCAGACATGGCAATAGCTGAAGAAGGCTTGTGGGGGCTGACTGGAGCCGTGTTAGAGTTGCTGGAAGAGTGGGGATCCACTATAGAATTTGAGGCAGCATGGTTGTTATGAATTGCATACTCAAGGGAAGCTTCGCCAACCTCTAAGACATTTTCTAAATCATCTAAAAAATCAAAGTCAAAGTCAACCCCAACAATATTATTATTCTCTACTTTGGCACTCTCATTGTTACTTATTATTCCATTGTCCTTTGCAAATGGAAATTCGTTCCCTTAAAACTTCACATCACGAGAAACAAAAATTTCATCCCTTTCCAAATCATAAAATTTCCAACCCTTCTTGCCATGAGGATACCCTACAAACACACACTTCCTACTTCACGGTGCAAATTTGTCACCCTTAGCCTTTTGATTATCAACAAAAAAAAAAAGACAACCAAAGACTCGCATTTCATCAAAAGTAGGTTCTTTGCCAAACAAGACCTCATACGGGGTTTTATTATCTATCAAACGTGAGGGAGTGAGATTAATCAAATAGACCGTCCCAAGTACACATTCACCCAAAAAAAAAAACAATCAGCAGATTGCCTTGAAACATTAATGCATGATCCACATTTAATATGTGTTGATGTTTACGCTCAACTCGACCATTTTGTTGTGGAGTACCAACACAGGAAGTTTGAAATAAAATTCCATGTTCATTAAAGTAGGGAAGCATGTGTTTAAATTCCGTACCATTGTCACTCCGGACACATTTTACATAAACWTCAAATTGAGTTTTGATCATAGCAAAGAAGGAACAAAAAGAGGAATAGACTTTGGTTTTGTCATTCAGTATAAAAACCCAAACACCCCTTGAAAAATCATCAACAAGAGTTAAAAAATAGTGTGCACCACAAGTAGAAGGAGTTTTATACGACCCCCATAGATCATAATGTATCATTTTCGAAAATTCGGGTAGCATGACTATCACTTATAGGAACACTATCCCGAGTTTCTTTAGATTGAGAACAAATTTCACACGYCTTATGTAAATATTTACTACTAGAACTACCTCTAATAGCAGGAAGCAACTTGACGATTCTTTCTGACAGATGTCCCAAACATCGATGCCACAACTCAAATGTAGAGAACTTCGAACTCGTCACTACACATACTTTTGCTAGGATTCGTCAGAAATAGTAGATTCCATCTAATCAAACTCCCCGAGTGTTGGTCCTGTATAGCACATAAAGAATTAATGAATCGTACATGACAATGAGAATCATCAATAAATTTAGACACCGATATTAAATTGCAATTCAATTTTGGAACAAATAAGASATGTTCAAGAATAAYTGTTGAACCCTAAGTTTTGATGAATGAACACAAAAAAAGCAAACTCTATCTCATGTGTATTTGATGTGTGTGCCTAGTGTTGTGCATTACAAGTATGCTGCTTGCCAAGTCTTAAGGAAGTAATGATGATATCCAAGGTGGAAGAAGCTTACGTGATTTTGAAGGCATGCTAAGGAGTACATGGAAGAAACACCAACATCAAGGARCTCGAGAGCCWTGTGAAAGAAGTCTCGAAGATCACTGATGGGTTGCTGTTACACATCAGGGTACATTAGGCTTAAGATTTAATGTTTTAGGCTTAATTGTATAAGTTTGGCAGTGATGATTAATTGGCTGGCTCAGGAAAATTATAAGATATAAATTGGGTATAAAATTGATTTTATTAAAGATAATTTTGGTTAAGATATAAAAACATTTTTGTAACAACAAATAAAGTTTTAATAAATATATCTTTTTATTAACTATAAATRTTTTGTTAGAATTAATTTTATAAAGCTTGAATTTTTATCTTATATTATAAGGTTATTAAACTGATTTTATAAAGTTTAATTTGGAAAATATATTTTTAGAAAATCGGTCTTAAGAGCTGAAAACAAGGAATTTCTCAAACAGATTGATGTACAAGCGAAACGGTTTTCAATTCAAAAAGATCATGGAGAATGTATTTACTACTGCACTTCTACGCATCTAAACTCATCTATAAATACGAATAGGATTTTCAAAGTATAACACACTTGAACAAACAAGCATTCTGAATCAATCATATCTTTCAATTGCTAAACACTTTAGAGTTCATACGTTCGAGTAGTAAGTGCTTCAAGATAGTGGTTCTTGAAGAGTGGCTTTGAGTTGTAAATCCAGAGAGGCTTGTAAGTGAGGAGTGAGACTTGCAGTAGAGGAGTGCTCGTTCAACAGTGGGGTTGTTCGAGAGGTTTTTAAGGTAGAAGTACTTGAAAGAAGTCTTAGATTGTATTAGGTTTGATTCCAATAAATCTAAGAAGAAATCCTACAAGGGTAGGTCACAGTTTTATCTCTTGGCGTTTGTCAAGGAGAGTTTCTGTGTTGGTTAAACCTCTCGCATTAAATTTCTTTACTTTCGTGTTTTAATTCTGCAAAATTACCTAAGTTCCTCAAGATACAATTCACCCCCCTCTTGTATCATTTAGTAGATCCAACAATAATGTCATTTATCAAGAAAACACGACCCTCTTTTGTAGCAAACGTTTTAGTACCATCGGCAAGTCCAACAGGACAAGGTAGAATAGATTGTACTTCTTGGAAAGAAGACTTGTCGCCGGTGACATGATGAGAGGCCCGGATATCAGTAATCTAAGATAACAAAGTATAATTACCAATTGGGTGATTAGTATTATTATTGAACACACACCCAATTTTAGGAAAGGGGGCGTGAGAAATTGCAGACTCTTTTTTGTACTTTTGGTACTGTAGCAACGTCAATAGTGGACAGCACAACAACAACATCATCAATTGAAAGAATTGCAACAACGGGCAAAACAACATGTATGGGTGATGCAGTAGAAGTGTTTCTTTGCAGTAGAAGTGTTTCTTTGCGATTCATATTTTTCAATCTACCAATTGGGTAAGCCACAAACTAAGAAACAATCAGCATAATCATGACCCAAACGATAACAATGAGTACAATATAGTTTCGACTTATCGCTTCCTTATTGCGTTGCTTTGATAGAAAATTACCAGGGCGTATGGCAATTTGTGGTGTTGATCGGATAGAGTAGAAGTAGAAATAATCTTGTTGTCATTCATCATTTTTGATCAAGTAGTAGGAGTAGAATAGTAGAAAAATATAAATTAGGGTTTAAAGTTTTAGAGGCTCTGATACAACGTTAGGAATTGATTTCCCCTTAGTTTGTATTATTGTATTTAACACATATTTATATAAAACCTAAAAGAACATATTAGGCCCATTAAGAGCTATACAATATTTAGGGCTTAACATGCATTCACAAAAAGTACACACTTCATTCATTAAAGTTCACAATAATCATAACTCAAATACATTACATATTATAATAAAGAAAACTTACTTGCAACAAGAAAAGAATGAGGCATTACTATCCTTCTTCCTCCAGTTTTGATTTTTTGTTGTTGTATAGTATATATACCTCTTGTTTTTTTTTTATTGCGGCAGAACAACGATCAAAATTTCTAATTATCTGGTACCATTCAAGCTTATTAAGATTAGATGAGATCTGTGAGCATATCATATATCATCTAAACTAATCTCAATGCTTGCATAACTTGGATTTGACGACACTACATAATCTTTAAACAAATTCAAGGAAAAAAACTAACTGTTGTGCCTAATCATAACATTAAAATATCAAAGACAACACTCCCTGACTCCAAATAAAGGTCCAAGTTAATATATAACACAGAGGGTCATGGCACCTCATTGCTAGTTTGCTACCTATCAGATCTCAGCTAATAATCAAATATTAAATCTAAAGTAATACGTTTGTTTCCAATAATGAAGTTGATTCCTATACATAACGACAATAAAGTGCAATTAGAAGTACGAGTAACAAAAGTCACTCACTCTGTAGATTTTACTGCTAACCATGAGAGACCCTATTGGAGAAAATCCAATAGGATGAGACAATGCTTGTTGTTACTTATGTTTCGCTTCTAAAAATCATCAATTGTTCTCAGCCCTAAAGTATATTCATTTTAAAAGAATACAATACCAACATGTTACATTCTTTGTTTTCGCTTGAGTTACAAGTAAAAGAACCCAAACAAAGGATTAAACCCGTACTTAGGGAGAAGACCTAAAATTGCTGGAGCACAAATCATTTGCAGAAACCACATGTGATAATAAAATAAATTAGCTGAGAGACTGAATAATCAAATATTCAAGGCTATGACGAACATAAGACCTTACCAACAACGATTTTGAATATTTTGCAGTTTATCATCTAAATTTGAACTAGTGAATCCAGAACACCAAAATTAGACATAGTAACTCTTGGTAGAACAAAATGGCATAATCAACAGAATTCAAATTGTGAAAAAGCATTAAAAGATTGCTTCTCTCAAAATTCAACAAAAAAAAAATCTTGTAATAATGAAAGCACCCCAATGAACCTTAACTCAAAACAACGAGAATTAGACGAACCCTAAGAGCACTAACACCAGTGCTCTATTTATTCATCATGAGAAGAATAAAAGGTGGAAGAGTAGGAAAAATATTTCACACCAATGCTCTAAAACCTCCTTCCTTACGTGCATTTTATTATTAGCGCAAGACTTGAGAAAAATTATGGAGGAACAATTTCAATGTGGGGCCTACTAGGTCGGGCATCATTTATATTTTTGTTTTTCTTTAGTTTTAGGAAGGGGAAAAGTAAAAAATTATATTTGTTGACGTTGACTGGGCGTGTTTGTCGGGCCAATCAGTGCGCCACACATGGCCCAGTCAGTGATGAGTCACAATTGTATAGAGTTCTTAGGCATATTTTAGTTGCATTTTTAGTTGCATTTTAGGTATTAACTATATTAATTATCCATTTTGTGCTCTATTACTCTTCGTTTGTGTTTCTTAACTTTCAGGTAGTTTTATAGCTATTTGGAAGCTTTCAGAGTAAGATGTCACAAAGTGGATGATTGTAGAGTTGGTGATGATGGATGTTTTATACCAAGTTTTATATCATATGAAGCTGAGTCAACATTCATAAGGGTAATGGCACAGTTTATTGGTGTTAAGATGAGTAGAAGTGGTCAAAAGCAACACGACACGAAATCGACACGTTATTAACGGGTTTGGGTTGAGGATCTTGACTCATTTATGTAAACGGGTTGACACGACACGACACGTTTATTAAACGAGTTGGGTTAGGGTTGGGAATTTCGACCCGTTTAAATAAACGAGTTGACACGACACGACACGATTGCACCTAGTTATATACATTAGTATATTAAAAAGACGTGACACGCTAAGTCGATACAAAAATGACCCGTTATTAGTGGGTTTGGGTCAAGGGTATCAACCCGGTTAAGTTAAACGGGTTGACACGACACGACACGACACGACACGACACGACACGTTTATTAAACGGGTCAGGTTAGGGTTGAAGGGATCCAACCCGTTTATGTGAGTGACACGACATGAAAATGACACGACACGACACGTTGACCATCTCTAAATATGAGCTAGAATTGAAGATATAACATTGTTTGCGAAAGATCAATTTTACCACCTTGTACTATTTTGGGCATATCTCGAGTTGTACCTATCGGATAAATGCGATTCAAGTTGCATTGGAAACTAGACTCAAAGAGCTTCGCAACAGTAGGTCATATGCTTCAAATAAGATGTCTGTAGCACAAGTTATGGCCCCTCGAAGTTGACCCAACGGTTCCAGGCACGAACCAGGACCCAATGGTTTTTTCTATTCGTTCATGTCGATTCTGCCAAGCCCGCTAGTTGTTCAGTGCCCACTAGTTGAGCAACCTGCTGTCATTGCTCTTTCCTTTATTTATTTTATTGTATTTTAATATTTAATCATTATTTGGGGGATTCAGTTAGAAAATGTAAATAGAGAAAAAAAAAATATACACTCACTCTCTTTCATACATTTTATTTTCTGAATTACACTTAATAGTTTTTTCCTCTTCTTCTTCCTTGAAACCCTAGTTTTTGCTCTCCTCCATTAATTCAAGTTCTAAAGGTATTCTTTATCAATTTCTACTTTACATGTTTTGTTAATTGCTTGAATCTCTATTATTGTTGATTGTTAGTTTCAATTTCTCTACTTTTCAATTTTGAATTCGAGGTTAAACATTGTTATTGATTTTGCTATGAATAGCGAGTTATCTTCTTGTTAGGTCTTTGGGAATCCATGAACAATTCAATGAAATAGTTTTTTTGTCAATTGATTAGTTTCAAGTTTACAATTGGATTCCTATTATTGATTTATCGTTGCTAGCAATTGAATTATGGCTAAGTTTAATTGTGAGTTGGGTATTTTTTGATTTTGATGCTGAGAGGTAAGAATACCACAAAAGACCAAAGAATAATAGTGTAGACACCTAAAAATGTATCCCCAAATGAGTAATCAATGATGAAGTATACCACATGTCGCAATTAATTCGAACTCGAAAATACGCAATTGAACTCGTAATGAAGCTCGAAATATGTGAAGTCACACTCGAAATTATGAGTCAAAGGTCAAATACAAGGCAAAAATATTTTCTTTCGGTTTTCTCGATAATACTCAAAGGTTTTCAAACAAGTTAAGCTGGCGATTCTCTATGCTTTTTTGTTTTTCATCATGTTCGTCACATTTTTTCTGAATCCGCCAGTATTTTTAAATATTTTTCTGATTTTTCTATGATTTTCTATGAATTTTGCAATGTTTAAATACGCAGAATACGCAGAAAATACATGAATAATTAAGAAATAACGCGGAATGTTCTAGAATCTCCTAGAAATATACTTCTTGCGAAAGGAGGCGTCTAGAATAATCCGTAATCTTAGAAATATCGAGACATATGGCAAAGAATTATTCCGAATTTAAAATATTTCAGATTTTTGGAAAAATATATACGCAGAAGCCTGCGTATATACGCTCCTAGGAGCGTATATACGCAGGATGCTGAGGAGCGTATATACGCTGGTGAGCTGCGTATATACGTAGCCTTTGAGCGTATATAGCGCAGCTCACCAGCGTATATACGCTCGATTTTCTTCCTCCGCGCCTATAAATACACCTTGCTCCGACTTTTGAGGGGACTTCCAACATTACGATCTAAGCATACTCAGTCAATTCACATACGTATTTGCATTCTCTCTCTCATTCACAAAATTCTTTCACAAATACACATAACACGAGTCTTTTGCGTTTCTTTTCGATTCGTTTTGACAAGTGAAAACAAGGTTTAATTCTGAGATTACTCACCTATACTCTCTTTCACTTTCTTTTAACTTGATTAACCATTATTATGAGTTTTAATGTAATTTACACAATGTAGAACCGACTTTGAATCGTCTCATGTAAATATGTAGGTTTTACTCATGCTTTTAAATTCGTTTTCGCTAACCTTTATTATTATTATCTCCATCTTGTCAATACTAACGGTTTTTCTTTGTCTTAATTAGCAATTCAACCAAGGACATCGCTTTTTTAGTTTTTAACAATTTGTCTATTTGCAGAGACAAGGTGAGAAGAATACATATATTCATTATTATGATTACTAACCATTGTTTTTCATGTTTTGTTTTGTACATATTCATCCACTTGTATATATTGCTTAAACAAGAACCGGAAATTATGCGTATCACATTAAAGTCAGATAATCATGGACGACGCGTTTTCTAAGCACCTTGTTAATATTGACTAACAATAAGCGATTCGCCTTGTCCATTGTAGAAGTCTTCGTTTGTACATAATAGTAACTCACTTAGTAATCTTTAGGGCTAGTGCGCTAATAAGGTTACGAATATGTAAGTTGTGTGCATCCAATAAATCGTGTTTAATGGAATTACAATGAGACGAGTAGAGGCCGCTACATGCGGGCGGATTGGGTTACTGATCTCAATCCGTACCATGTCCCAAACCCACGACTGGTTACTTGATTGGACGTGGGGCCATTGTTTTGGCACCACGTTTCGGGCGTCCGTGAATAACCTTTTTAGGCACGGTGGCGACTCCCTTACTCGACACATCAACCAACGACTCACGTGCGGGTTCCGTGGCTCAAGACCACGCAAAGCACCTCGATGTAGTACAAGCCCGCAGTTACCCGCTATACGCGAGGGCGCGGCCCACGTCCTACAATTTTGGCCGACTTCACTGGGGATAATCACCGTTAGGTGAAGTGGACAGGACTTGAAAAGTCTCGTATTCATCATCACGTTTATTGGAATTTTGTTGCATCTTGCATGTGGACCCGCGCATAAGGTCACAACTCAGGCACTTGGTCTCGAATATGGGCATGTTTCTATGCTCGAGACTACCATAAGGTGGGCGGGATACTACCTTGGCTGCATGTGGTTAATTGATCGCTGGCTAAGCTAAGTCCTATCCGCCATGCCGTGTGTGGTCACGTGTTACTGATGCGTGTGCATAAGAGGTATTTGATATACATCGCTAATTGTAAGTGGTGAAAACTGGACCAAAGCTCTGCCCTAGGCGTGGTACACTCTCTGACTCAACCTAGACCGACCATAGTTGACTTGTCATCACGTGTCTTGTATATATGTGATGTATGGGTCCTAGACATTGTACAGTTCTAGACCTTAACACAACCTTGCATATAGTCCATGGTCATCTTTTTAGTTTCACATCATGCATTTCATAGCCATAGTGACTTTAGTTGACCTCTTCCGTAGTCTGTGACATAGTTCACTAAGGATCTTTGTCCTTCAAATCTTTCGACCTTAGTCCACACAGACCTTGACCCTAGGTCTTGACCCTTGATCATTGGAGTCCACATAGACTCTGACTTAGGCTTGACCTTTGAACCACTAGGGTAGGCACAGACTTTGACCTAAGACTTTGACCTTTGACGTACTCACATAGGATTGACATTTGGCCAAACATAGACTCCGACCCTTAGCCTGACCCTAACCACTTAGGACATGTGCATACAATCCAATGTCCGTTTGGTGCCCTTTCACAAAAAAAAAAAAGCAAAAAATTCAAAACCAAAAAAAAAACACAAAAAAAAGCAAAAATTCAAAAAACGAAAGGCACCTTGCATGCATTCATTCTAGGAAAGATGACCATGGAATTAGGACATGCATTTGCATCTGCATCCATATATTCAATAATGACGGAAGTTCACTAAGGGTTTATTTCTTTTTGAAACAGGGTGAAGCCGTCTCCATAGCCCTTGCTCGACCCAAAGAGTTTGAGCCCTCAGCCCAACCAAACCTAACCTCTCCAACCTTCATTACCCATCAGCCTTAAAACCACAAAATGGCTCCACAAGAAAAGCTCCAAAAGCTGCCGAGCAAGTTCAACAGCTTGAGCTAAGATCAAGGAGTTGACCTCGAGCACTTTTGGACAAGCTGTTTGAAAAGGCGGTCCAAACAAGCCATCGACCCCACTTTTACCAAGACCAACCTCCTCTTGACCCAACCTTGCAACCAAACTGCCAAAGGATTTCTCAACCGAAGACATACCCAAGTTCAAGCCGAATGATGACCTCGATTCCATATAAAGGGATTTAAGACCACCATGGTACTTAAAGGGATTGATCTGCCTTGTTTCCAATGGTCTTTCCCTTTCTTGGAACCGATATGTCAGAAGTGGTTTCTTTTGCAACTTCCTGG